>JARUPZ010000027.1:7174919-7300338 GCA_031213475.1 Nereocystis luetkeana
GGCGAATGGGGTTCAGACGCCTTGGTCGCTTGTTCTTCTTTGTTCTTCTTTGTTCATGTTTGTTCCTGTTTGTTGTTGTGATTGTTGTTGTGGTTGTTGTCGTTGACGTTGCTGATGCTGTTGCTGTTGTTGTGTGTTGTGTGAAGTTACCGTTGCTGTTGTTGCTGCCGTTAGATGTTTTTCTCTTGCTGCTGTTGCTGCTGCTGCTGTTACTGATGCCTGCTGCTGCTGCTGCGGCGTTTGTCATGGCAGGCGCGCCAGCACCCACCGAGCACGACATGTGTCCTCCAAGTCGAATGGTTCACCCCGCCCCGCCCCCCCCCCCCCCCCCCCCCCCCCCGCCCCCAAACGTACCGCCTCCCCCACCCCTTCCCATTTCGCCCCGCAGGAGGTTTGCGCGTTTTTAGGTGAGGTTCGGACAGGCACGGTTTCGGTGACGAGGGCCGGGGACAGGGACCTCAGGCGCGGTGCCGCGGCGGCGCTCGGCGGGCGCAACGGAGGCATGGGGGGCGCGTACGGCGCGGGCGGGGTGCGGCGCGACATCGACCGCATCTTCGAAGGGGGAGACGGTAAGAGAGAGAGAGAGAGAGAAAGATACGTGCATTCGACCTTTGACGCACGCATCCCTTTCGAGACGAAGCACCGGGGGGGTGGGGGGGGGGGGGGGGGAGGGAGGGGAGAGAGCGAGAGAAAAGCTGAAGAGAGAGAGAGGGGTTTTGTTTTGGAGTTGGTGGTGACGACAGTGATTGAAGCTATTTCGGGGGGACATAGTAAATAGGACCAAATATTGTTAGGAGGAATAGGGAAATGTATAGTTTTTTTTGTGTGTAAGGTAGGTCCTACCCTGGTATTTACTATGGACCCCCGTAGTAGCGACGTTTTGAGAGCTGCTTTTGTATAAAATACTTTTGAGGGGGATATGGAGATGCATATGGGAGGGTTGTGAACGGGTAGTTGAGAGAGGCTTTTCAAGAGGTTTCCAGGGTATGTTCAGAAGCTTATGAGAGAGATTTTGTAAGAGGGAATATTCGAGTGCATGCTTATTATTGATTTATGCGGGAAGCTTTTTTCCCACGGAAATGTGTGAGAAAAAAGTAGAGCAGTTTAGCTGTTTTTGCTGGCGCTTGCCTACTGTTAACGGTCCGTCGTTTTTTGTGATGTAGAGATACTGACGGAGCAACCGACCGATCGACCGACTGACTGACTGACTGACTGACTGACCGACCTACATACAGTACCTACCTACCCATACGCGGCCTAATCCTATCGGGGCCTGTGTTTTGGCTGATTCTGTGGTTTTGTACATTTTGTGTACCAGATCACTTTTTTTCAGTTTTCGAGGACGTGGTTGTCGGGCGGTGTTTTTTATTTATTTATTAGTTACCGGGAGCGAGGGAGAAGAGGGGGGAGGGACAGCGGGGGAGGGGGGGGGGGGGGGGGGGGCAGCGAGGAGGGGAGCGGAGGGGGGAGGGGCTTGAGGCTACGTTGTTAGGGCGTTGCGCTCCTCGAAGCTAGGTGCCTGTACGGCACATTGTTCGCGTTCGCGATCGAGTCTGATCACGGCACGACACTACTGTAAGAGATACGACGACGAAAGCGACGGAAAGCAAAAATCACGCGGAGAGCGCTTTGCCTCGTCGGCCTTCCTTCCCTCCCTCCCTCCTTCCCTCCTTTCTTCCTTCCTCTCCCAATCTGTAGTATAGCAACCAGCACAGTAGAACCTTTACCTGGTTTTGGTTTCAAATCCAACCCCCCCCCCCTCTCGATGGGCGCCCTAATGTTGGAGGTATCCCTCTCAGGTGTAGGGGCGGTACTCCGTCTCGAAAGGCGTGCGTGGTCAGTGGTCAAATTACTACGGCAAGTAACAAATGAGTACGCCCTCCCCCCCCCCCCCCCCCGCTATTGTTATACGGCTACGGCCATGCATGATATCGAGTACACCCCCCCCCCCCCCCCCCCCCCCCTCCCTATATACTATATCAGGTATATAGGTTGGGTTGGCGTCGATTGGCAACAACACTGGAAGTGTGGTGAGCTTAAGCTTTATTTTTACCAATCCGCCGGAGGATTAAAAAGAAAAAGAAAAAAAACAACAACACTGTAAAACATGCCGCTCACTACGTGAGCTATTAATAGACAACCCGGGCACCGTTTGTATTTTTTTTGGCGGTCGGTCACAGCTGGCGATTGAGTTATAGATCTTTTGTGCGGGGTGGAAAACCTTTCACTCCACACAAGGGGAATGGCTGCATCACGGTAGTGTGTGCATATATGGTAAGGCACCCACGAGGCAGTTCCACAGTACCCCCATTGCTGTCTCTGGAAGTGGCCACACCGGAAATTATATCAACTCTTTGAAGCTGTCATCCATGCGCATGGTCGCCTCACACGGCGGTTCTTAGTAGGATGCAGTTCACCCTTCCTGCGACTCGCCGGACACCTCACGGCGCTTCGCGCTTGGTGCAAGCAATGTCTGCCTGGTCGGTGAAAACCCGACGTGCTCCGTCCCGGCATTGTAGGGATGCGAGGGTCTATGGTCATTCGACTACGGCCATGCATGAGATTGAGTACATCTCTCCTATCGAGTACACCCCCCCCCCCGGCCCCCACCCTTTCCCTCCCGCCCTCCCCACCACGTGAAGGTATGGGTACGAGGGTAACGCTGAGCGGGGCGATGCGCTTGTCGTTCACCGCCGACGCGATGCTTGCCGCGGTTTTCCGCGTGGCGCTGAGGGCGTTCGGGGAGCGGGCACGCTTCCTCACGCTTTCCGGCCCTGGCTTCCGGCAGGTGCAGCTGGACGCCGACTTCCTTCGACAGGTGTGTGTGTAACCGACCGACCGACGGACGCACCTGTTTGATTGACGGATTGGCCGATTGGCTGGATGACCGGTTTGCTGATTGGCTGATTGGTTGATTTGTTGGCTGACCGACGGTCTGGTTGGCTGGCTGAACGACGGTATTGCGGTGATTCGAAGTGAGTGGTGTTGTGATTGGACAAGTGGCTGGTTGGCTGGTTGGCTCGTCGTCTGATTGGTTGGCTGACCGACGTTCTGATTGGCGGCTTTGATGATTGACCGACTGTACGACGGAATTGCCGTGTCAATTGTAGGTGAATTTGTGGTTTTGTGGTTGATCCAGTTGAGTTGATTGGTTGATTTGTTGTTTGGCTGATCGATTGAATTACCGTGATTTCAATGGGACCATGGTGTGATTGGTGGGTTGGTTTGATTGCTCGCTGCTTGGCGGACTGACTGACTACTGCTCGGTTGGCCGGTTGGCTGACTGACGATTTGTCGACTGGTTGACTAACTGGCTTATATCTTGACGGACCGATCGACCGAGAGTTGGTTGGTTGGGATGTCCGAGAGACATAGAGAGGGAGAGAAAGAGAAGGAGACGGGTGTGGCTATGTACTGTATTCTGAGTGTGCGTGCGCTGCGGACGGTGTTATTTACTGCAAATGTAGGTGCTCAATAGAGATATTGCCTACTGTAGCACGCCAAGGGCTATACGAGCTACCATTGTTTCATTCCAAGAATGAGCATGGTGTAGACTGAGCTCGTCACTACAACACACGGCGGTGTTAACGAAAAATGTGATATTCGTGCTATATGATACATGCTGGTGAACCGCTTGTGTGTGTGTGTGTGTGTTTTTCTCCGTCGGCGGCAGGCCCCGATAATTTATTGTTGGCGTTGAGTGGTCAGAACGGTCGCCGCAACCGCTCCCCCCGCCTCCCTCCGCCCCCCCCCTATTGTCATACAACTATGGCCATGCATGACACGGCATGAATCCCGTCCCCAGGGTCTATTATGGTCATACGACTACGGCCATGCATGACATGGCGTGAGTACCCCCCCTCCCAGCCTCGCCCTATGCCCCGCCTGTTAATTTTCGCCGACCCAACACTCATCGCTATCGCGCACATATGGTTAACAGCAATTCTTCGCGCTTCTTGCTACCTCGCTGTGACCCTCCCCCCCCCCTCCGTCCTGGCATTGCACGGATGCGAGGGTCTATGAACAGACGATTACGGCCATGGATAAGGCGAATACACCTCCCCCCTCCCCGCCGTTTCCCCGCTTCCTCCTTTTGCCATTTTTGTCGTTCCGTTGTCCCAGGTTCTCCCGTTCTACGTAGCAGAGAGTCAGATGCTGGCCTCGCTCGATAGGCTGCTAGACCAGGTAAGGACTCCATGTAACCGATTGGTTCCATGCCCCTCGTGGTCTTGGTTTCGTTTTGCGTGATGTTCGGTGTATGCGGACAAATGGGAAGGGGGGGAAAGAACCTTCAGACTCCATATGGATGGATGGTTTATGGCCTGTGATGGAAACAGAGGGCGGGGTGTATATGGGCTTGGTGTCTCGGGTTAGAAGCGTTCTGCACTGCGGGGGTTTTGCGCCGAGGGACGCCAAAAAAAAGGGGCAAGTTTGGGTAATCTGATATCTCTTCCTTTGTGACGTGTTGTGTCGTGAAAGGTTTCGCTGTGCTCACTATAGTACTAACAGCAGACTCAAGCCTCTCGGCTGCCAACCGCCGGCTGCTTTGTCGGTGGAGTTTGCTTTTCTTTTTCTGTGCCACAGGGAAGTATCACAGTGTATTGAGACAGCGGTTGTAAAACACTCGTAATTAAAGCAATGAACGCGTTCGACGGTGCCTGGGCTGTTGGGAACTCCGCTCTACTCCTCCTCCCCGCCCCCCCCCCCCCTCCTACGAGGGTCTATGTGCATACGACCACGGCCATGCATGGCATTGAGCACTCCCCCCCCCCCCATATGAAGAACCTTTACTTCGCACAATTGGGAATGATCGTATCACGTAGTGTTCAAGGTAAGACACCCAAGAGGCAGTTACATAGTACTCCCATTGCTGTCTCTGGAAATGCCTACACCGGAAATTAAATCAACTCATTGAAGCTGTCGTCCGTATGAGTCCGCCTCAAAAGTGGTTCTTAGTAGGATGCAGCTCACCCTTCATGCGACTCGCCAGACACCTCACGGCGCTTCGCGCTTGGTGCAAACACTGTCTGCCTGGTCGGTGAAAACCCGACATGCTCTGTCCCGGCATTGTAGGGATGCGAGGGTCTATGGTCATACGACTACGGCCATGCATGAGATCGAGTACATCTCTCCTATCGAGTACACCCCCCCCCCCCCATATTATATACCTGCTATATATATGATGTATATATATTGTGTATATATATATGTTAGGTTAGCGTCGGTTGGCGACGACGCTGTAAAACACGCCTCTCATTGCGAGAGCTAGACGGCCAGGGTACCGTTGTTTTTTTGGCGGTTACCACGGCTGGCGGTCGAGCTAGATCATTTTCGTGCGGGGAGAATCTTTGCTCCGCATAAGAGGGATGATCGTATCACGTAGTGTGTATATGGTAAGGCACCCAGGAGGCAGTTACATAGTAAACCCATTGCTGTCTTTGGAAGTGGCCACACCAGAAATTAAATCAATTCGTTGACGCTATCATCCATATGCAAGAAAATCCGCCTCAAAAATGCAGTTCTTAGAGTAGGATGCAGCTCACCCTTCACCCTTCATGCGACTCGCCAACACCTCACTACTCACGGCGCTTCGCGTTTTGCAAGCAATGTCTGGCTGGTCGGTGGAAACCCGACGTGCTCCGTCCCGGCATTGTAGGGATGCCGAGGGTCTTTGGTCATACGACCACGACCATGCCTGATAATGATTACACCCCCTCCCCCTCTCCTCTCCTCTACTTGTTCCACCCCTGCCCCCCTCCTCCCCACGCTCTGTTGGTTGTGTGGCAGGCCCTTCAAAGTGCCGCCGACCGCTCTCTCGACCCGACGCCAATGGACTCCGCCTCGGCTGGGGACATCGTCGCTCAGGCCCTCGACGGCTTCAAGTAGGCAGATCATCGGCAGACCGTGCCCGGTACATCGGTCATCCCTCTCCTCTGCTCCCCTTCTCTGCCCTCCCTCACTCCCTCCCCCCCCCCCCCCTCTCGCCTCTTCACTCGAAAGGACGAAAAGGGAGGGCGTATGGGACCTCGTAGTCTTGTAGTGTACGAGTAACGCTTTGTGTGTGTTTGTTTGTTTGTTTGTCTTGTTGGGACAGACAAGACACCCTTTGTTTGTTTGTGAGCAACAGACACCTTCCGCTTCATGCCTGAGTTGTGTTCTCCGACAGCAATGAACCAATCTCTGAAGAGGCTGGCTGTGTGCGCTCGCTTGGGGGTCGGGAAGAAGGGAGACGTCGCTCGCCAAAACCCGAAACGGAGGGGTGGAGTGGGAGGGAGCAACTCCGCCTTTCTTCTGAATGGGGTGTAGGATGGCTTCTACCTATTCAGACCCCCAGGGTACCGCACGCTTCGGGCAGGTGGCTCGTGTTTTCTCGTCCGTTTACAAGCTCGTTTGCGCAAATAAATGAAACTGGAGGATGAAGAAAATGCATGGGTGACTGGATGAATGGGTGTGCGGATGGATGCATGGGTAGATGGATGGATGGGTCTATGGACGGACGATCCGAGGGAGACAGGGACTGCTAACAGCTCTGTTTGATTCTTGTTTATTGTGTGTTCAACAATTTTTGGCATGCAATTTCATTTATGCTGAAGTCAGTTTTCGGGTGAAGTATGGAGCCCCTAAAGTGAGGAGCCTCAGAAAATTCAGGGTGAACCTCCGTCGTAGAGCGCCTCTTATGGGGTATGCTACGAGGGGTGCCCAATGTCTCCTCAAGGACGTCTTTGTGCCACACAGTATGTAGGGGGGAAGGGGGGTCCCGGCCACCTGTATCCCACAACCTCGATCACCTGTGGGTGTGCCCTACAACGGGCGAAGATGGGCCATCTCGTCCTGGCCGAAGGTCGGTTAAGGGCGGGGCGCGCGTTATGGAATCAGGCCAGCCTAAGGGGGGCACTTTTTTCTCATGGTGGGCCTCCTGCGGTGAATCTACGTCAGACTCGACAGCGCAACCGCTCTCCGTACTGACTTACGGTAGCCCAGCGTCGGAATCGAGGTTGCGGCAGCCTTCCTTGCGGTCGTTGCTGCGAAAAAACCCGACCTAAAACGGAACGAGACCAAGCAAGACGCAAACAACGGGTACGGCACTCACTGCCCATGTCCGCCATCCATCCGACAGCTGTTTTTTGTCCGTCGCTACCTACAGCACCGTATGGCAACAACCGAGTGCGCTACACTACTCGTTGCCCTTGCCCGAAAACGTCTCAGTTTTTGTCTTTTACGCGAGCCGATTGACGCGTTCTACGATAGAGGCATCACATTTCCCCCTATTTTGTTTCTGAATGACGGGGTTCCTTAACCCAAAATCGCCGGAATACCACTCTTGTTTCGAAAAAGGACGTTTTCGAGTACTTGAGCCATGAAACTATTCATCGGGATACACTTTTTTTTTTTTTTCTTGATTCAGTTGTCGGGTGAGGTGTGGAGCCCCTCACGTGAGGAGCCTCAGAAAATTTAGGGTGAACCTCTATCGTAGAGCAGAGAACGTCTCGATTGCTGACGTGTTGGGGCATAGTCGAGTCGAGATTTTCTGCCGCCCGACCCAGCTCTTTCGGTCTGGGACCATATCGCGACCAACCGCACACGCTTTTAGGAGATACACATCAAAGGCTGCGGTCGTTGCCATGGTGCGCGTGTGAGAGACGCTTAGCGTCGTTTCTTCGAGTAAGATTTTTCGAAACAAGATTGGCATTCCGACGATTCTGGGTTTAGGAGCCCCGTCATTCAGGCAGCATTTTAGCGAAAATGTGCTGCCTCTATCGTAGAACGCGCCCCATAAGGTGTCGACAACCTTTCGACTCGGTACGCCTAATTAATGGTGTTCTACATGGTTCAATGTCTCCGCACTGATGTTTTCACGCCCACATTGTACAGGAGGGGGGGGGGGGGGGGTTCCGGCCACCTGTGAAGGAGAGGGAAACTTGTTCCCTCGTGCTATTGTGCAGCTCACAGGTCATAATACACGGAGCTCGTGCTCGTCGCGGGTGCGGAATCGACTCACGTCGCTCTGACTCAGCGTCCGCCCCTCCGCTTTCCGCGGCGTTGGGCGTCAAAATTTTCCCGCACCGATGCGCGGCGGAACACGCGCGGAACACGCATTTAGCGGTGGCGGCCCTAGTCCCGTAGCGCGTCTTGGCCTACCGCGCTCATCGACCGGCCAAGCACAATATTCTGCTATAGGAAAATAAGCAAAACTCCTTTTTGCTAGGGTTTTTGTTTCCCCAGAGTCTTCTAGAACCAAAGTCCCAAAGCCTCCGTTTCGTATACACGCACGTAATACAGGTATTGCCTAGGGAACGGCAGAGCAACGCATATCGTCGTTGCTGCCCTACAGTAAATAATACTCGTACCTTTACGGTAGTATTGCCGCGGCAATCTCAAGGCAACGCGAGGTTTGGGCACGGAACACGGTGGCTGCCGCCGCGTTGGCCTGTGTCTGTCCTCCACGAACTTCCATCGCGCAACGAGCAGGCAGCACGTACGTACGACTACGGACGGCCTCCTCCTACCTCCAGCCCACGGAATAGACAGACGCTACAGATCACTCACTCGGTAAACCCCCTTAAATCGAGACCGTTCACGAGCCTGGTTGGTTGAGAGGTCTCCGGTTTCGTCAACCGGAACCACCCACCATGTATGTTGCGTCTCTTGCCGCGGAAGGACGTGATGCCCCCGACGTGCCCCTAATTTATAACACTTCCTTGACGGTCATACTTGGCGAGTGAGTGTGATTGGTGCTCGACACAATGGGCAATCCGTAGGGAGGCCGCCCTCCCCTCCCTCCACGACGGTGTAGGCAGCGGGCGCATCCCGCGAAGAAGAAGGACCTGCGGTTCGCGTCTAGGTGTCTATGCACACGTCGCAGTTTTGAGTTGATGATCCGCTCAACGTCGCTGCCCGGACGCGATGGCAGGCGTCGATGGCGCAAGCAGCCCGCAACGGGATCGGCGACGGCGCCTTTTTTTCCGAGGTCGAGCCGTGCCCCGGGCTCCGCGGGGTTTCCAGCCCTACCGGCGGCGACTGCGATGCTCGTCGTTGCGACGGTGACGGTGCCGGTGGCGATGACAGCGGTGTGGTGGTGGTGGCAACGGCTAGTAGTACTAGAGGGCCGCAGTCCCGTTTTGGGGACAACCACTTGGAATTTGTCTAGTTTGCCCCCAAAAACGGGACTACGGTTCTATAAGAAGAGGGTTCATAAGGCCTTTCGTACAGTAGGTTTATTTACACCGCACTGTGCTGCGATGTTCAATTGGTTTGCGTGCTGCCTACGTATACACATACTCTCTGGTAATCTTCACCGGTATTTTGCGGAGCATTTATGTGCTTGTGGTGCTTTGGTTGTTGCTGCAACTATTTGTTAATAGTAGCAGTAACTGGGGATTTCTTGCTGCAACATGATACAACTTGGGGGAGTGAGTGTGCAAAAAAGTTCCAGGTTGTTTTTTTTCGTGGTGTGCTGATTGGTCTGACCTTTATTTGATTGCAGCAAGCATTGGATGCAGGGAAACAGACAGATAGATCGACAATTTCGGGACTTTTGTTTGTATACGCAAATAAAGGGAAACGAAAAAAACGCCTCTGCGCGAATCCAACCCGCGGGTTTCATCGGTTGGCAACCCGAGTAAGTACACACCTCCTGGTACAGCAATATATACTAGGCAGTTTGATCACGTTTGCGTACTATTAATAGTACAGTAGCAGTAACTGTTGTAGAGATTTCCGTTAATTTTTTGGCGTGTGACTTCAAATTGTCACCGATAACAAATTATCGTTGCTCGTACTCGCAGGTAGTGTAATTTCCTGAAACAACAACACGAACAACAGTATTTTTGTATTTCGCCTTTGTTAAGGTCTTAGTCCGTTGGGCTATATAGGTAAAGTTTAGCCGACCGCCTACCCAATCTAAGCTTTATAACACTCTGCCCCCCTGGAACGGAACGATATACGGGTCGACGCGTGACACCAATACGCGGTTCCAATTCCTGGGGAATCAGAAGTATTTTTCAGATTCTTGACATACATGAGGAAATTCACTTTTCTTAAAAAAACGTTTTCATGGTGGACGTGAGCTTCGAACTCACGACCAACGACCCATATCCTGCCGACGACGCCATTGTTAAGATCTTAGTACGCTGGGCTAAAGGTTGAAGGTTCACCGATCGCCTACCCAAACTAAGTCTTATAACATATTCCTCTGTCTTACAGTCTGTAACCACAGAAGAATTAGTATCTCTCTAGGGGAAGGAATCAGGACGGAGACTGGGTGTACTGACGAAGCTGGGTAGAAAGGACGATTTAATGTGAAGACAACACACACAGTGTTTCACTTGACTAAAGGGTGCTCATTTGATAAAAAAATATGTGTTAAGAGTAAGGTAGTATGGACCTAGGGACCGACTACTGCTATAGCAGGTTGATGCCTTTGTGTGAAGAGGGGTGCAGAGACATAAGCTGGTAAGAGGCACAGGAGTGTCGGTGCTGGGTAGAGCACGCTGCTTGTAGTTCACGAAGGTCTTATTAATGCTCCTCAAGTCAGTTGAGAGGAAGGGAGAGAACTCACATGAGTAAGGAGGGCATCGGGACACAACTCAGCCCAGACATTGACCAAAACTAACCTGTATGCGCATACAGTATTCTATCGGGACTTTGTTTCGCAGAAGATTCCCAACTATAACAGAATGTTTCCCACCGGGGCGTTGCCATACATAATGTTCCCAGACTTATAGCATAATCTTCTCTACCGGGACGTTGGCATACAGAAGGTTCCCAGACTTATAACTGAATGGTCTGACCGCAAAGGGGATGTCTGAGCTGGCTCCACTGAATATCCCGAAAGAGCTACGTATAATAACCATATAAGATTCGCCTGCAGATATATTCCTAAGACATTACATACAACCATATAAGGTTCGTCTACAGATGTATCTGGTATCCTCAAAGAGCTCTGTGCAACCATACAAGGATCCGCATACGGGTATATGCGTTCCTATGCGATGGAAGTGCTACTCCATCACATTAGCCCACCTTGAATAGTCGTAGATGCAGATCACACGGCGATACAAGGATGATGGCCATATCATCCCAAAATCGGGGAGAGGGATCGAAGATGCGGCTACTCAACACGGGAATGATGTGATATATCTACCCCACACCTCGCAGTGAGGCTTCGACGCCTCAATCAAGAAGTAATCGACTATCCGGAAGAGGAAAGAAAAATAAAACGCAAGAAGCCAGACGAGGCGCAAGGGCGTGAAGGAAAACGGAAACTAGTACCAGGGTACAAGTAAAAAAAAAATGACTCGGAACTCCTAAATAGAAAGCCTCTCAATATGATGCTCACAGAGTAACAGGAGTCGAGGAGGGTAGAAGAAGCCTGTGAGAAGCAGGTGTGTCTAGTTCAGCGGTGACCAGTCTTGCCGACGTCGCCAAATGTGAAGAGGGGTGCAGAGACATAAGCTGGTAAGAGGCACAGGGATGTCGGTGATGGGTAGAGCACGCTGCTTGCAGTTCACGAGCTTCTTATTAATGCTCCTCAAGTGAGTTGAGAGGAAGGGAGAGAACTCAAGTGAGTAAGGAGGACATCGTCGGGGACACAACTCAGCCCAGACGTTGACCAAAACTAACCTGTACGCAGATGCAGAATATCGGGACGTCGTCCTACAGAAGATTCCCAACTATAACAGAATGTCCCCTAGCGGGGCGCTGTCATACAGAAGGTTCCCAGAGTTATAACATAATGTTCTGCCCGGATGTCTGAGCTGGCTCCACTGAATATCCCCAAAGAGCTACTTGTACATATAACAATGTAAGATTCGCAGGCAAACATATTCCTAAGACACCACATACAACCATATAAGATTCGTTCACAGGCATATCTGGTATCCTCAAAGAGCTATGTGTAACTATACAAGGATCCGCATTTGGTTGTTTGCGTTCCTATACAATGGATGAGCTACTCCATCACATTTGGCTCTGCTCTGGTCACCCACACGAGATGCTTGACGATGTTAAAAGCTCTTGTATTAGTTGCTGTTTGCCTCGCCAGATGTGTTCTGAACGAAGGGGTGAGGCGCTCATCAGAAAAGCAGGCGATAACGCCTGCCAAGTATGATGAGAGGGCGATTGCTACAAGCCATAACGCCACAACAGGGGAGGGGGGATACTATAACACTAGCCCACCCTGAAGGCCCGTATATGCAGATTCATAGAAAACTCAGGTATGAACAAAAACAATCCGGAGAATTCGGAGAATGGATCGAAGATGCGGTACTTCCCAACCCACTCCCACACCTCTAACCTGCAAGGCTGTGGCCGATCCCACCGAGACACTGCGAGAGAAATGGCCCGCTAATTCGACTGCTTGGGACGAAGTATTTCAAGTATCCGAATCTTTCTCAACGATTGATATTCCACTATGGACGCCCTTTACCATTCCCGAAGAGAGGCGTCAAGTCTTGAGGGAGATCAAGGGCCACTGTCTCAACTAACTGCCATGGCACAGACCACTCATGTAAGACCTGCTCTGCCCCCTTCACCAACTCTATTAATAGTCACTGTCTCTACCCCGAGGTAGGCCAACTTGATGATAACGATGAAACCTATCGCCGTTGGCGGCGCTGCATGCGGTCATACCGCCGCCCTGCCCACGTTGGCGGCGAAAACACACGCAAGAGTGCGGCGCGTCGCCGTTGGTGGGTGATGGGGAAGGCTCGGAGGAAGGGGCGCATCGGCCGGGGTCCGTGCCTTTGGTTGAAGCGGGCGAGGTCCCAACTGGGCCCTTCTTGCCAACACATGTACCAGCGATTATGGAAAAAAACAAGACTACAAGAGCGAAAGGCCAAAATTTTCGGCGGAGAAAAAAAATCAGACCTCGAAACCAAAAGCGTCCTGCCGTCGACGCCAGTGTTGAGTGTAAGACAGTGTGGACCTAGGGATCGACTACTGCTATTACGGGGGGCTATAGTCAATAGGACCAAATATTGTTAGTAAAAATGGTTAAATATATAGGATTTTATGTATATCATAGGTCCTATTAACTATGGTCCCCCGTAATAGCAGGTGGATGCCTGTGGCTCTGCTCTGGTCACCCACACGAGGTGCTTGACGATGTTATAAGCTCTTGTATTAGTTACTGTTTGTCTCGCCAGATGACTTCTGAACGAAGGGGCGAGGCGCTCATCAGAAAAGCAGGCGATACCGCTTGCCAGGTATGATGAGGGGACAATTGCTACAAACCATAACGCCACAACAGGGGAGAGGAGATACCGTAACACATGCTCTCGTTTACTACCAAAATTACTTGCATGCGACAGTAAGCATTGCCCTTTGGAATACCAAAACCACTTTCAACGGTAGTGCTCCTTGCTCTTTTGACGGCCAAAACCACTTGCGTACAGCACTATTGCCTGTATGCTTGATTGAACACATTTTCAACGTTCCGTTCTACAGAGACCCCAGGTGAACACCTACCAGTAGCGAAATGGCGGAGCTATGGCAAAAAGACTCTATAGGTAAACACCTTGCGAATTGACAGAGCCGAGGAAAAAAAATCTATATCCGGAGGCTCTTTTTGTTCGCTATGAAATAGGCGAACCAACCGCATGTTTCGTGCTCAAGCGCGGCAAACTGACCCGGCCAGTGAAAGCGACGGAGAGGTAAGGATACCGATAACAAAAGGCGTTCGTCAATCCATGCATCCCTAGCAATTGGAACAGAGTATCCGGCACAACTCAATACCACTTGATGCAAGCCAATTTTCTTGGGGGGGGCTAGAAAAGAACAGGGCACATTCCGTGCACAAGAGTAAAGCATCCGGACGCTGGCTGCGGTAGGCGTGCTCAAGAAGGCCCACTTACAATTGCTACTGATTAATAATAATAAAAATAAATGATTTCAGGCCTTTTCCCGCGCTCTCGTAGAGCTCTCTCTCTCTAACGGGCGAAAAACTCGACACAAACATTTCTGCTAATAGGTTTCCCGCCCCCTCATAAGTGCCCCCAAGAACAGCAAAAAAGGCGGTCGAACCAAAAAATACGCAGGTAGGTGTGAAGGTCTTAGTCCGTTGGGCTAAAGGTAAAAGGTTAACCAATCACCTCCCCTATCTAAGCCTCATAACACTCTCCCCCCCTGGAACGGACCGGATTTTACGGGTCGACGCGCCACCACACGCGGTTCCAAATGTCTGGGAATCCAGAAGCATTTTTCAGATTCTTGACATACATGAGGAAACTCGCTTTTCTTTAAAAAGCGATTTCATGGTGGACGTGAGATTCGAACTCACGGCCAACGACCCATGTCCTGCCGTCGACGCCATTTGTGAAGGTCTTAGTCCGTTGGGCTAAAGTTTAACCAATCGCTTACCTAATCTAAGCCTCATAACACAGGGCTTCCCGCCATCAGCTCTCGCTCTCTTTTGTTGGGTTTCTTGCTTTGCCTCCCGGAGGACGAGGACTTGGGGCGTGCTGAAAACTTCACCAACTTGCCTACATTCATATAAGAGGGACTGTCACCGTCTCCACTACACAGCACCACTTTTTTCATCAAAAGACCCTCACAAAAGAATGCGCGAGCCAGACATCGAACACACTCACAGGCAAAACCCCAAGCAACACAGACGGCCGGCCCCCTGACCAGCTAAGACATTCAAGTATACCCGCCTTGCCACCAACGCTGGTGACCATTTTTCGTTTCGTTTTTCCCTGGCCCAGTCGGAACGTGATTGGTCTGGAAAACCTCACCGGCGAATGTGCTCCGGCCACGCGCGTACATGCGCACGCATACAAGTACGGTGACGAACTTTCTGACGGTGGCTTACAAAAATCGTGCCACATATAGCTGGGAAACCCTCTATGGAGGGAGTGCCTGTCTAGCGAACCGAAAACGTAGCCGACGAACAGCGCGCGACGGGCATCACCTCCTACCGATAGCGAGCACAATTGCTTGACCCCCCCCCCCTCCCCGCGCCTTCTTGCAGAAGAACGATTTTTTTCAGAGGAACTCAAACGACAAAAGTGGCGTTATACTCGTATGGAGCCACGACCGAACACACACAAATAAGAGAGGCGGCGGGGACGTCGGCGCAGTTTTTCTATTCCCCCTCGGCCGGTTCGAACCAGCACATGCGTCAGTCGCCTAAAGGCAAGCACATCGGCATCTGCCTTGGATGTACTTCCGCATGCCTTGTTCCCCCCCCCCCCCCCCCCGCTAGCAAACAATAACAAGAGACGTACACAAAAAAACACCAGGTAAACAAGACTATATTACAATCACAAGTCCTGTTCATTCCTACTACTGTAGTCCTTGCTGGCACATTCCCCAGGGTGGCTGTCTGGGAGACACGCAGCATATAGCGTGCCGCGCATGCAAAAATATGGCGGGAGAGCCCCCTCTCGGTCGGAGGCGGGCGAAATCAACCGCTCTTGCCGGTGGCCACGCTGGGTGATACCCTCGACGTGTGCCTTGCGGTATAGGGGTGCGTAGCAACCTAATGTTCCTGAGTCTCTTCGCCGGGGGAGAAGCTCTGCACCTTTTTTTACCCAACAATCAACTTTAGTGAAGAGAGCTAAATAGCAAGCTGGGACCGAATCACAACCGACATGGGCTGCTACGGGTATCTATCGAACGATATCGTATCACAAGTAACGTGTCCGATCCAAGTATATCGGGGACAGCAGTGGTGTACCAATTGGAAAACCGTGCGGGTAATAAGCCCAACGTAGAGATAAGGACCAGGAAGAACCGGCTTGTTTACGCGAGAGAAAAAAAACTGTTTGGCATTACCATGAGTTTTTCCGATATAAAAGATAAAAGGTAATATGAGATGAGACCACGCTTTTGGGCTTGTCACTGCAGTATCTAAAACTTCCTCAGCTGACAAGCCCCATCGGTAATAAATGGCTCGCACCTCAGACAGACAGATAGATAGATAGGTCATGATCTATCTGCAGATTATCTAGTTCCTCACCGGCTGTAACGAGAGGTTGTGCAGGTCCCATTCGGCAACACGAGCCAGATCATGCGAAATCGAGAATCGATGACCTATATATCTGCCTCGAAAGATTTAGGCCATCAAGTACGTGAGAATCGATGATCTACCAGTCCGAGGTGTGAACGGTTTTTTCCCCGAAACAACTGCAACCCTTACCGTTCGTGGAAGGAGCGGAGTTGTTCAGCGAAAACAAAAGAGCGGCAGGAGAAGCACAACAACCGTTAGTGATCGCGACAGGTTGCCACCCTCTCTGCCACCCGAGCTACTAATGCCAACATATATATTTTTTTACCAATCAGAAAACTGCGGGCACGAAATGTCAACTTGTGCTCTCGTTGGCGGCTATCAATTCTTGCAGATAGTCGAACCAAGGCATCGCCCAGTAGTCGTGTGCGGCCCACACGTGATAAGCGTCGGAGTTGATGCCCTCGCAGGAAGAGTTGGCGTACTCCTTGTCCACGACTTCCTGTATGCGGGTTCGTATCCCGTCAACCACCTGCACAGTAGGAGAGTTTTCGGAAGGGGAGTCAAGGGCAACGCCCGCGGGAGAGACCGGTATGCCTGGGTGCACATATACGATAAGCGAGTGGGTGCTGTGGCGACTGACTCGCTTTCGACTTGTTTTTTTAATTGCGAAAAAGACAACTATGAAAAAAGTCACACCTGCTGCGTACCCTAAGCCACCCAGATTTCGTGGGGTTTCCGCTTTTGCTTAACCCCAGCAAAGCCTCAAGGGTTTTTTTGTTGTTGCTGATACTCGGAATGGTGGCAGCTTTTTCTCCACCGCATTAGTATTTTTGGGGTGAAGAGAGAACACACGGGGCTCGTAAGAAAAAAACCCGTCCACCTCCTGAAAAACACTGCCCTGAAGTCGAACACTTGACGAATGCTGACAAATTTAAAGCCGTCCCAACTCTAGCCTTCGCACACAGGCCAGACAACCAAGAGCATACCGACAGCTCGACGTGAACAAAAACCCTCTTCACGACGAATCACGAATGAACAGTGATAACAGCCCGAATTTCAACGTAACCGATCATTTGGTCTGGCCCGAGCAAGCTGTAAAGGGGCTGGCGAGGACACAGACATACGGCGCGGCTCCGAAAAAAAACACCCCGGCTCTAAACCACTGGGAAGATACGACGGCAGAAGAAGTAGACGGTAGGTGAGTGATCAGGAATAAAACCCATACCGAGAGACAGGAGAGAGCACAGCAAGTGTGTGGATGGTCCTCGCGCGTCTTAGTCGGCTTTTGCACCATACCGTGTGTATACATCAACGGAGCTCCTCTCCAGCCTGCAAAAATCAGTACCTATTTACACCCCCTACCGCTTCTCGTACCGCCACAACTACCGACGCACGACAGGAAAATATATCAGGAGACGGTGAGGTCAATCAGGTGAAAACGTCCTCAGGTCAGGGGGTGTAGGGCCGATTGACTTTTCCACGCCATAAACTCCGGTAATTTGGCGTCCGTCACGTCCGTCAAGGTAAACGGATGTAAATTTGCCTTCCTCAGAGTATGAAAGTGCGGTCTCCTGACATTTGTTTTTTCATGACGTTGCCAGCCAAAAAAAAAACTCACCTCAGGGTACAAGTCCACAACGTTGTGTTCCTCCCTGGGGTCGGTCTCCAGGTCGAACAGCCCGTCCGTGTAGGAGGAGTTCTCGCTGCAAGTCCTCCCGCAGTAGGTGCAGCTCTGCACGCCCAAGCACGTGTTGTTTTCGTTCGTCAGATAGTCCTGTCGATCAACACGTCGGGGAAGCGGGAACGAGCCGGCGGGCGAGTTGACCGACGGACGGGTACTTTAACGCAAGGCACGGGCAGACAGGAAGCGGAAACAACGCGTGCTCTTTGTCAGTTGGTTGACTGAATCTCCCCTCTCTCTCTCCTCTTCCAACCCTTCTTCTCTCGGCCAAGGCTGCTCGGAAATAAAGTGCCCGCCGAGGTGGCGGTGCTGCTGGCGCTGGACAACGCTTGGAGCTAAACTTCCCGTCACGGTGCTGGTGCTGATGCGCAAAGCTCGCACACGATACATAATAGGGGACTGTTGAGGAGGAGAAAAACAAACGAAAAAGGCGCGACACAAAAAACGTGTTCGACAACGAAAAAAAGCGTTCCCACCATAAAAAAACAAGAGCGAATGATCTTCGTGCATGCCGCACGGCTGTGTTACCTGTCTCGGCGAGTAATAACAAAACAACAGCGAACGAACAAACAAAACAAAACAAACAAAAATAACATAGGGGAGCACCACAAAACAAAAGTGTCCGAGGACTGAGGACAAGCAGCAGTAGAGAGTGGGCGGACGTAGGGGTGCCCATAATCCCTCCCTCATCGCGCACCGTCACTTGTGGTGCCTGAAAATGTTGGTCGTGCAGCACCACCCACCACCAGAAGACATACATGGCCACGTGGCTATGTAGGCGGGCGGTTAAATACTGTCGGCAATATAGTGGCCAGTGACGAACGAAGGCTAGTATTGGTGGGTAGTGCTGTGATATACCAGGTAACCAACAAAATGAAACAAAGAGTTCGCCCGGTCAGCGTTGTGGTCGCGAAACCCGCCAAGAAAAAAAGACATACGGCGGGGAAAGGTTTCGAGCGTAAACATATATAGCTCGGGCTGCCGCTGTAGAAGAGCGTGTGTGCGTGCTCCAACCATCGGGACCACACCGAACAGAAAACCGCGCACGAAAGCGGCGGGAACGAACGCCCATGACGACGTACAAAGAACCAACAGCCGCAGCAACAGCAACAGCAACAAAAAACATCAATGGCCACCAGCAACAGCAACATCAATAGCCACGAGCGACATCAACAACACCAGCAACGTCAACAGCAACATCAATAGCACCAGCAACACCAACAGCCACCGGCAACATCAGTAGCCACCAGCAACAGCAACATCAATACCAACACCACCAGCAACGTCAAAAGCCACCAGCAACATCATCCTCAGCAGCAAGGGAAGACGTACCGTCGATTGGACTAGTCGGTCGAAGGTGTAGTACCCTTGGCAATACTCGTTGAAGATGAACTTCCACTTGCCCTGCCGGTACGCTCCCTGGTTCAGAGGGTACTCGGCCGCGATGATTCTGCATGCCGGTAGAGCGGTAGATAGCGGCACCCGAGGTCGAAAGAAGGGTTTTGTCAGCAGGCGTTTTGCGCTTATGCACCCGTCTCGGCAAGGATTAAATTGCTCTCTCATCTTCCGTTTTTGTTTCGGCGTACGAGTATTTTGAGAAAACAAATAATCTGAGTTCGTTTATTCCGAAAACGTCGGGGGGGTTTTTCGTGGCGGGGTAGCGATGTCTCGCTTGTGTCTTATGCTTCCTGTTTCGATACGTCTCGCGAAAAAAAAAAAAAACGTGTGCTCGTATGCCACACACAACATCCGGCGTGCAGCATTCTGCGTTTCACTATATTATGAACAACAACGACAACAACAACAGCAACAGCAACATCAACAACAACAACATCAACAACAGCAACAACAACAACACGTTGTCGGTCAAGCAGGAAACAAGAGAAACTCAGCACAAGCGGTAGGCTCGACACTGACGCATGGGCAATCGATTCAGTCTCCACCATTGAAGCGAGTCGACAAGGCAAGAAAGTGATGACCCCTTCTGGCGATAAAAATGCAAGCCTTGTACCGTAGTGGGGGGGGGGGGGGGGGGGCGGGTCTACTATGTCACCCCGGGTCTGAGCAACGATTACGTGGGAAGGCTGTAGGAGAAAGACGGGCGAAGGTGGTAACGGGATGGGGGGGAAAAAAAACATCTAACGAGAAAACAAAAATTACCCCGCTCCGCGCTCTCAATCCTTTAGCACGGCAGTCCCGTTGTGGAGACAAACCACTCAAATTCTAAATAGTTCGTCCCCGAAACGGGGCTGCAGTCCTAAAGGGGCTAACAGGTCAGCGATGGCGTCAGCAGTCAGCAGGCACTATTAATAGTGCTGAAACGTTATAAAACAAAACATACCGCTATCGCAAGCAGGAGATAAAATGCCCTTGACGACAGCACAACAAACAAAAAAAAACAGAACAAAAGCGGCCAAGTGACTGGCGCCGAGCACCGGAAAAGAAATGAAACGCACCTGGGCGGTTAAAACAAATTGTATATATGGAGAGGAAGGAAAGCATCAAGAGGCGGAGCTCGAGCCGTCTTTTTTCCGTCGGGTATGGCAGTAGTCAGCCGTCCTTGAAGATTTTTATCGAAACAGCTCAAGATTTTTCACGCAGATTGCGTCGCCTCGTCACCAGATGATGCTCGCCAACAGCCAAAACCACCGTCTTGTCACGGCGCATAGCATTCTAGCGTCAACCCTACAGAAGTAAGCGTGATTTTTGTTACCAACCTTTCAAGTTCACTGTTTGATAGTCATGAACTCGATCGACGTATGGGCTCTACCAACCACCAAAGCTACTGTCTGTCACTATACTGCATGATATTATCGCTATCGTAACACAATGGCACTCTGTCTATAGGACCGTTTGAGTGGAATGTTAGTATAAAAACGTCTATTACATATATCGGGACAGGAATGGTACGTACCCGGTAGCAATTTTGCAAGAGAGGGGGTTTGATGTGAATAATAGTGGTTTACGTTTCAGGGCAATTTTTATTTAAAAAAATAGGCTTGCATGATGATTCAAGCGGGTGAACGGTACCGTGTAACAAAAAAAGATGAACTTCGGCGAAATCCTCGATCTCGCAGCTGTTTACAAAACAAAATACCAAAATATATTTACATAATCATATATAGGTCAACTGAACGAAAAACGTGTGTGATGGAAAAAGGAACCAATCTTTGTGAGCCTGACACGTCAACCCACCCTGGCCGTCTGACCTACAGGTACACGCCGTTAAGACACCTGCACATGCATAAGACACTTCCACGTTAATAAGACACAAAACAACGATAGCGGTGCACATTCGCGCGCGACCACCTCGCGCCACACGGTTGCACCCACCCGCATCCGGTCGCCTCGTCCCTGTAAGTTTGCTTTGTCGAAAAAGATGCTCACACGCGCCAGTGCAAGCGACTGGCGCCGGAGGACATAAGAAGGGCACGACAACAACATCAACAAAAACAACAGCAATAACAACAACAACAACAACAACAACAACAACAACAACAACAACAACAACAACGACAACAACGACAACCACAGCAAATTGACCCCTCCCTCCCCCCGCCGGCCTCACGACAGACTTGTAAACAAAAAAAAACAGTCACCAACGAACTTGTCTCCGTACGAAGTGGAAATAAATAAATGCTCACAAGTCTCCGTCCAAACTGCATGGTTGTATATGTGGGCTCGAAGTAAAAACCCCTCGCCACCCCCTCGGCCTCCTCCAAAAGACTCGTTACAAAAGACTGAACACCAAAACAAATGTCCTACTGTACGTAAAAAATGTGTGTGTGTGTGGGGGGGGGGGGTGCTCACGTGTCCCCGTCGGCCCATAGGACGTAAGGGTCGAAGTTGTACAGCATCTCAGTTCGAGGGCTCTTGAACGATGCCATCAGGTTGGGGTTGGTGATGTGGGCCCAGTGGTCGACTCCGTCAAGGTCACCGAAGCTGGAGTATTCATGATGTGAGGAATGAAACCACATACAGGAAGGTGGGCGGAGAAGAAGATACAGGGGCGGGGGGGAGGAGGAGGGAGGGGTGCGTGCCTTCCCCCTGTGAGTTGCTTGTTCGAGGCATGCTTGTTTTTTATATATATATTCCTCCGGCAGATTGATTAAAAATGTTTGTATTTCTTTTGTGGAGAGCACGCAAGAAGATGATGTGCGACGTATGTCTGATGTGATATTTCACTCCTGGTACGATATACTCCTGATAGCTGTGGTGGGTTTTCTTGGCAATGTTTTGGTGGGATTCAAAAGCTCCCCCGCCCCCTGCGCGTGAGGGCAAGGAGAGAAAAAAAAGGAGCGTTCCTTCAACACGTCGGAGACAGATCGTCAGTTCCCGCTTCTCCTCCATGATCTAGATCGTTCAGGGAGGATGACGCAGTAGCTTCCTGATCGGTATGATCTACAGCAGCAGCAGCTAATGCTGCCGGGTGAGAGTGCTATCACGTGCATCATCTATAGAACATATTGTCTCTGTTGTCGGGATCTGTAACAAAGCATGTGTACAGATCCTGCAAAAAAAAACTCATACCGGCGAAAGTTAGGATCTACTATAGATGAGAAAAGGTAGATCGTGAATCTCGTCCGACGTGTGAAACTGTTGTACATACTCGTACCGCACGTTTGCGCACGCTTACTTCTGCGGTGCGGCGCAAATGTGCCGCTGGGTTTTTTCGTTGTGATGGGGGGGAGGGGGGGGGGCAATGGCGATGACCCGTCACAAACCCAATCCGGCTCTTCTCAGTCACTACAGTGCCGCTACTGTACTGCTGTATACCAGGAAGTACATTCCCAGCAACCTAACGCTTTAAACTGCCAAGCTTTATGCGCAAACACAAGGCATAAGTAGTGCGATATACACTACGATTAAAACCGATCACTTTGAGCCACGTACGCCCACGGGACTCTACCGTATATACGTGTTGAACGCCCTCGGAAAAAGTCCAAAAACCGAACTATTCCCGACAACGGGCTTAGCGAAAAACTCATCGACGAGATCTTTCCGAAAACACAACACCATTTTCATTGGGTGGTGCGTTACCTTGCGTGTTAAACGGCATGCATCACGAACCAAGGGCGCCGGATAATTGTTTGCCCTTCTGTTCAGGGTGGATTCGACTAACCCACCGCATTCCCACTCTGCAGTCGACGCCGTTGCTGCTTCCGCCTTTACTAACGTTTACGCCGCCCCTACCTCTACTGCTACTACTACTACTACTACTACTACTACTGCTATTACTACAACAGCCTCAAAACAAAATATAGCAGCAACAAAAGCAGCGCAAATCTCTTCCGCTATTGCGGCAAAACCAGCGAAAAACGACCTTAGCACCACTACTGCCCCTCCCCCCCGGGCTGCTTCGCGCTTGGTGCAAGCAATGTCTGCCTGGTTCGCGAAAAGCCGACATGCTCCGTCCCGGTATTGTAGGGATACGAGGGTCTTTGGTTGTATGACTACGGCCATGCATGACATGAGTATCCCTCCCCCCCCCTATTATATAGGTTGGGTTGGCGTCGGTTGGAAACGACACTGTGAAACATGCCACTCACTACGTGAGCTAGACAACCAGGGTACCTCTTTTTTCTCTTTTTTTCTTTTTGGTGATCGGCCACAGCTGGTTGTCGAGTGAGATCGTTCGTGCGAGGTGAACAACCTTTACTCCGCACAAGTGGGAATGATCGTATCACGTAGTGTTTGTGATAAGGCACCCAAGAGGCAGTTACATAGTACTCCCATTGCTGTCTCTGGAAATGCCTACACCGGAAATTAAATCAACTCATTGAAGCTGTCATCCATATTGGCCAGTCCGCCTCACAAGCGGTTCTTAGTAGGATGCAGCTCGCCCTTCATACGACTCGCCGGATACCTCACGGCGCTTCGCGCTTGGTGCAAGCAATGTCTGCCTGGTCGGTGAACACCAGACATGCTCCGTCCCGGCATTGTAGGGATGCGAGGGTCTATGGTCATACGACTGCGAGATCCAGTACACCCCCCCCTCCCTTCCCCCCCGAGTACACCCCCCCCTCCCCTCCCCCTCCCCTCCCCCCCCCCCTACCCCCCACCTCCCGACGTATGGGCGCCAACGTTGCCGCCGCCCCTCACCTCCCGATAAGGTCGAGGTCGATGGCTGATGACAAAGTCGGGAGAAAGTCCGTCACGTGCATCAACCCGTTGTACTCCGTGCCCCAAGCCTCCTCTGGGATGTGGCTCTTCGAGTAGACGAATGCAGGCACCTATGTATGATACATGCCCGAAATTTGTGCATGCACGGGGCGCAACATAAAATAAACTTCAGTTGGCTGACGTTACGCCGGCGGCTGTCTTTAAAGTGCCTTTCATTCAGAAAACAATAGTACCAGATGCTTGGGAACCCCACCATGGCTTAACTGCCCCCCCCCCCTCCCCTTCCCTCACTGCGCCCACAATATGTAGCAAAAAACACAAAATATTCCAAACGCGTATACTACTGAGAGCGGCAGAAGGGGTGACACACCCATGCCAGTGGAAGAGCAATACCTGAAACGAAAAAAACATCGCAAAATATGGACAGCGGATGAGCGATTACGAGAGCAGCGGCGGGATGTACTTTACCCCCCCAAAAAGAAAATTGGCCAAACCGTTGACGACAGAGGTAGTAGATGGCGGCAGCAGCACCAGCAGCGGCAACAGCAGCAGGAAAGACAACATCACGACGGTGTTCGCTGATCCCACCCCTCACACCATGCTTTCACCGCTCCCCGTCAACCTCCCACGGCGACTAAGCGGACTTGACGACCTTACGGTGCGGCGCGTTGCGGTTTTCCGAAAAGGCCGATTCGTACGGCTCGGTGTGGTTCGGTGCGGTGCGGTTCGGCAAAACCATACCGAACCGCACCGCACCGCAAGAACTAAACGTACTTCCGCTGTTCCCTCGATGAGTTAGTTGCCCGTCATTGTGTGGTGTTTGTCACTCTTCTTTCCCTCATCGCTGGCGGACGGCTCCTCACCTCCCCACTTTCACCGCCGCCCAAGAAGCCTCACAAAAAAATGGGCCCACACTGGCCAGAATCACCGCCATCTACCCCGCCGTCCTTCCCCCCCACCGCTATCAATCACCTTGACGCCGCCCTCCCAGTAGGAGTGCTTCATGCCTCTGAGAGGGTGGTTGCTGCCCCCAGCCTCCGGGCAGCCCCCGTTGTCGCTGGCCACTGCGATGATCGAGTTCTCCATCCACCCCTCCTCCTCCAGGTAGGCAACGAGCTCGCCGACCGTCTTGTCCAGATACATCAAAACCTGTCCGAGACAAAATCAGGGCAACAGGCGGGGGGGGGAGGGGGGGTGTATTCGATAGGAGAGATGTACTCGATCTCATGCATGGCCGTAGTCGTATGACCATAGACCCTCGCATCCCTACATTGCCGGGACGGAGCATGTCGGGTTTTCACCGACCAGGCAGACATTGCCTGCACCAAGCGCGAAGCGCCGTGAGGTGTCTGGCGAGTCGCATGAAGGGTGAGCTGCATCCTACTAAGAACCACTTTTGAGGCGGACTTGCATATGGACGACAGCTTCAATGAGTTGATTCAATTTCCGGTGTAGGCATTTCCAGAGACAGCAATGGGAGTGCTATGTAACTGCCTCTTGGGTGCCTTACCTTGAACACTACGAGATACGAGCATTCCCAATTGTGCGAAGTAAAGGTTCTTTACCTCGCACAAATGATCAAACTCGACAACCGGCTGTGGGCGACCGCCAAAAAAAAAAAAAACGGTACCCTGGTTGTCTAGCTCACGTAGTGAGCGGCATGTTTTACAGTGTCGTTGCCAACCGACGCCAACCCAACCCATATAAAATAGGGGGGGGCGGAGACAACCAACAACAAAAAATGGCGTTATTGTTGTGTTAGTGATGGTGCAGAGATAACAAAGTGCCACGTATACGAGTGAGAGGGGAGAGGAGAGAGAGAGAGATCAAGAGATCAAGAGAGAGAGAGAGAGAGAGAGAGAGAGAGAGAAAGTGGAGCCGTGCTGCGGCACGGTAGTTTTGAGTGCAATCAGTTCTCGCTGACGAGGCCCCTCCACTCTCGAACTAACCAATACCACTCTGGGCAAAACGTACAGGGGTCGTTTAGACATGAACGCGAAGACCAAGCGGTCCTCGTACTTACTTCCGCCCAGGGTAGCGTCTTTTTCCGATACAACACTATCGTTCGTGAACCCTCTTATATATAAGGACTTCAGAGAATGAAAAAATAATGACCAAAAATAAAACTGGACGATTTTACAGCAGCAACGGGCACTGCATGGCTTCGGGGGGGGTGTTACCGACAATCGGTGCCCCGATTTACAAGGCAAGGAATTGCATGTACCTATACACGCTACATGGGGCCCAGCATGATCCTCCCAGTACAGCAGGATCGCTCGTAGATGGTTGATAACTCCAAATATATCGTTCTTTCGGTCGCCACCTCGGGGGAGAGTCCCAAAGGGATCAAGACTTTTAGGATCGCAGTGCCGTTTGGGGGGCAATCTACTTAGAAGTTGGCCTGGGGGTGGCCCACAAACAGGACTGCAGTCCTAAAAGGGTGAGCGGGGTTGTGTATCAGGCAGGCCAGTGAAGGCTTACACATTTTTTTTTCTTAAAAAGTTTGGTTGTTGGGGGTGAGAGAGGTACCAGAGGAGCCCCCCACGAAACATTGAAGTGGTTACCCCTACCCTGCCGCGCATCATTGCCACAAAAGGAGGAGGCAAATAACGAAGAGAGATAAGAAGAGAGGAGAGGGAAAGGATAAAATGCGTGGGTTCGATGTTGGAGTGCTTGAGGCTATATAACTATAGGGGGGAGGGGGGGGGGGGTGGCACGTCCCAGCCCCGAGTTCAATGACAAAATACACTACTACGGAGAGCCTTCGTAGTCAGAACCGATTTTGGAGGGTACACATATGGGTGATAATGTTATTTTCGGGTCCATCCTAGGTGCTCCTTACTACATACAGTACAGCACCTCCGCCCCCCCCCCTTCCCTAAAATAGCAGTACAGCAGAACCGAACCGCAGAGGTAGGTAGGTAGGTAGGTGGTGGCAGAAAGCGCTGCTGCTGCTGCTGCCATGGAATATAGAGGGCGCGAATAAATAAACAAGAGCCGTGCGGTATGGTGTGCGGCTGCTGCGTCTGCTGCTGCTGCTGCTGCTGTCGCTGCTGCCGCTGCCGTTGCCGCTGCCGTTACCGCTACCGCTGTTGCTTGCCCACAGCGGATCTACTCACTTTCGCGAATCGCAGTCGCAGAGGAGAGCTAGAGCCTTCCCCCAGGGCGTCCAGGGTGGCCCACTCTTCCGCGGTGAAAGCGTCTGGTCCGCCAAGACAAAACGGCCAACAAACACATGGCAAGCAAAAATAATTTCGTGTTTTTTGGGCGTCATAATTGATTTCGCTCCCCACGCAGCAAAAAGGTCGTGGTTTAGGCCCTCGCTGCTGAGAAGAGCGTGGATCGTGGTCACCATTATATACTTGTATCACCGTCGAACAGCCCTACTGTAGTCCGAGGCTTGGTCCAACAACGATTCCGCTACAACTTTTTGTTGTTCCTCGTACATACACCCAGTGCACGCATGTGGCTGCAGCACCCATTGAACCCCAGCTCTCGAATCTTCTAGCCCAGCAACCGTTTCTTGCCTCTAGCCCCGCACGGACTGTCAAAACAAAACACGATCGATCTCACGCTTCTTGACTGCTTGCGGAACTGCCTCATCTAGGACGCCCAACACCGACAACTGCAGCAGCCACAGCGTGTGTTTGCAGAAAGTTGTCCACCTCTGCTGTGAAGTATACCTGAGGGGGGAACGCCCAAGGGGTCGTGCACCGCCTGGTGCGCAAGGTAGAGGAACAACGGCTCCTCGTCATACGGCGTCTTGTCCCCGACGATCTGTCGAGGCACGATACACGGAAAAAAAAAAATACCTAAAATGGATAGTGGACGTCATGGGTGGGTCGGTGTGTTCGTGGGTGGGCGGGCGAGGGCTAGAGAAAACGAAACCACCGGCGTTGCACAACTGGAACCCGTAAACGCACAAACCAGCAGGCAAAACACAACCCAACGACCGTACGAGTGCTACACGAAAAGCACCTCGTCCAGAAGCCTCCGTCATCTATTGACAAACAAGGCTCCTCCCTCCCTCGCCGCGAAGTTCGTTCAGGCCAGCCGGGGAAAAAAAAAACTAAAAAAAGTGTCCGTGGAAATTACAACAAACAGTTAATTAGCTTTGACGGTGGTCGAGCGGTGGAGTAGTAGGGTACTCTCAACCCCAAGACGCACATAACCTACGAGAAAGGGGGTGATACCTGCGATTTTTCTGAGGCTCCCCTCGTTACTTGAGAGGAGCTCTGTAATGTTTTCGCCGCAAAACACGGATGGAAAAAAATATGTATATATATATACGTACGCCATAAACTCCGACGAGCAAATACTCCACGGCCTGCTGTAGGTCTCGTACGACTAAAAACAAATCGGGGGAAAAAACACCCCGATAAGGCACACGCCTGATTCGGTAGTTTCCTCAGTTGGGAAGGCCCATCAGTCCCAGTGGCATTTTCGAGCCAAGAATGCTGTGCACGTACCCCTTTTGATCCTTCTGCACGCGTCCCAAACGAACGGTGAGAAAAAACAAATACACGAAAAATTTGGAACGCGGGTAAAAACATAGTGTGGGAGGGAAGGCGAAGAACAAGAAAACTGTTTTTCACGGGTGGGTGGCCAGCACAGCACATGTCGGACAGACAGATCACGATCTATCTATCTACTGTAGATCATCTAGCTCCACCACGATATATGTATCTACTGCTGCAGATCATCTAGCTCCTGCTAACCTGCCGCTGGCATGAGATGCCGTGCAAGAATCTGTATTTTTCAATATATACCCTACAGATCACGCGGATTTATGCATCTCTCACCCGGCAACATGCATAGATCATAACAGATCAGGAGCAACCTGTCTCACCTGAAAAAATCTAGATCATGGAAGTGGGAATCGATGATCTGTGAATAATCTGTCTGTCCCAAGTATGCAATTTATTTTTGAACATAAAACAGACAAGAGAAGAGAAGAGGTTTTCCCTTCAAGATCTCCAATACCTCCATGGCCCTCTTCTGGAAGATGGTGGTGGAGTACATCCCATTGAAGTCGAAGGAGGAGGAAGAAGATGAGCTCGTGGGCCCCGTGGAGAAATCATCGTCGTCGTAATCGTCATCACCATCATCAGCATCAGCATCAGCATCAACACCATCGTCATCGCCATCATCGTCGTCGACGGCGGGGACCGGGGGAAGGGGGGCAACGTTCCTGTTGATCACGTCGTAGTAGCCCGTTGCGTTTCCGAAGCCGAAGTCGAAGAATTTGCGCCCGTGCAGCTGCGCGGTCCAAGTCTAGCATGGCGAAAAAATGCAACACAAAGGTGGGACAACCGCAACAAAACAAACACAAATATAGCAGCAAGGGCTATGGCAAGGCAGGTTGGCAGGCAGGTAGGCAGGCAAGCAGGCAGGCACCCAGGCAAGCATGAAGGCAGGCAGGCAGGCAGGCAGGCAGGCAGGCAAGCAGGCTGGCATGCACGCAGGTAGGCAGGCAGGCAGGCAAGAGTGTAGGCAGTGAGACTAGCTGCGTGTCCATGATCCTGGTGTGAAGTTTCTTTCACTCGCTTGGGTAGACCGCCCTTCGCAACAGTTACGCAGAGGGGATCGGGGGCACACACTAGTGATACTGACTGTATCTTGGTTCAAGACTTCCCCGAAAATCATACGTTCTCGCGTTCGAACCCCGAGGTTTAGCGCGAATAGCTCCCTTCCTCGTCCCCCCCCCCCCCCACCGCCCCAACCTCCTCCAGAACAAACCTGGTGCGTCCAATACATCTCCTTGTCGTTGAGGTAGCCAAGGTACGTATCGAAACCCCTTCGGTGCGGGGTGTAGATGTCTCGGTAGCTGCCGAGGTGCCACTTGCCCACCATGTGCGACTCATACCCCGCGTCTTTCATGTACTCCGGGAAAATCTAGGATGAGTCGGTTTGAAGTAGAGGGGTTGGTCAACCGGGCAGTTTGTTGGGACGGGAGGGGAAAGGGGGGGGGGGGGGGGGAGGGGGGATGAGCGTAACTTCGTGATGAAATAAACGGCCAGCGTCGCATTCACGCCACCTGCATATCGTGCCCGGTGCAAAACATCGACACGACTGAGAAGGTACTTCCCAAAACTTTTACCGGGGGGGGGGGGGGGGGGGCGTACTCATTTGTTGCTTGCCTCAGTCATTTGGCCATTGACCACGCATCCCTCTCGAGACGGAGAACCGTTCCTACTCCTAATAGCGCGCTCATTACGTTGTTTCCATATATTACATAGAAACTTTTTGCTGATCTTATCCCCTTCCTGTTTGGCCGCCTGTGGCCACCATCTATCTCCTAGGATAGCGATCGTTTTCTCGCTGCTATCTAGTGTGTCAAACTCCTCCATGTCACATTCGTCTGTTTCCCTCATCTCCTCTTCTAACACATCCCGTTCCTCCTTTTAGATTTCACATTCTCCTATTATGTGAGTTCTACCCTCTACTGCTTTACCGCACGGGCACATCTGTGCATCTACTTCCTCTTCCTCCCGGCTACTGGTAGATCTCTTTCTTCTTTCTGGCAAGTTCAGGTAACCCCTACACGAAATCGCCGCTTCAGCATTTTCGCGAAGTCCATTGGGCCGTGCACATACGTTTTCATTCCTATCCCTTCGCTTAGTCCCCCGTATATCTCTAAGTGTTTCCCCGATTTCACCTTGTTTCTTAGCGCTAGCCTTTCCCTTGTTTCTATCCTTTCTTCTATTTCTGTCTTGTACCTCCTAAACTTCTCTTCTCTGCGGACATAAACTCTTCTCGGTTTCCTCCTATTTCCTTCCATACTTTCTTCACTACGACATCCCACCGTATTCCAACTCGCCCTTTCGTTTCTTCCTCCCATACAGCTCGATCAACTTTGACTGGCAACCTCTTCTTTGGCATGCCCCGCGATATATATTGCCATTTCAACTTTCTCCTGTCTTTATTTGTCTTGAGTGTGGGCATTCCAAGTTGTGCTCTTACTACTGTATTACTAGTCGTACTTGAGCATCCTAGTATTTGTTTGGCTACTGTCATCTATCTGTACTGTTTCCAACTGTTTTGCGAACCTCGCGTTCCCTACCATACTTCTCCTGCATATTATATACCGAGGGCGAGGGGGGGGGGGGCACTCGATAGGAGAGATGTACTCGATATCATGCATGGCCGCAGTCGTATGACCATAGAGCCTCGCATTCCTACAACGCCGGGACGGAGCATGCCGAGTTTTCACCGACCAGGCAGACATTGCCTGCACCAAGCAGTGAGTGCAGTGAGGTGAGTCGCATGAAGGGCGAGCTACATCCTACTAAGAACCGCCTGAGAGGCGGACTCGCATACGGATGACAGCTTCAATGAGTTAATCTAGTAGTCGGTGTAGGGATTTCCAGAGACAGCAATGGGAGTACTATGTAACTGCCTTTTGGTTGCCATACCGTAAGCACTACGTGATACGATCGTTCCCCTTTCCCGGGGGGGGGGGAACGGGGTACTCGATAGGAGAGATGTACTCGATCTCATGCATGGCCGTAGTCGTATGACCACAGGGGGGGGGGGGGTTACTGCAGCCGACGCCACTTGCTACTAACGGGTGCGGCTCGCTCGACTTCACGCCGTTTTACTCTTTTTGGATAAAATTGCCACCTTTTCCGTCAGCGGGAGACCCCACGGCGCTGCCGGCTGGATGACGTTGTACTGCAGCCCGTACCGGATAGGATACCGTCCGGTCATGAGACTTGCTCTCGCAGGTGTGCAGATGGACATGCTGTAGTAATTCGTCATCTGGTGGGGGGGAAAGTGGAGGCGATTCCAAAAAGCACGGCAGCAGCGGCAGGAGCAGAGACCGAGACAAAAGGCCGAAGGCGGACGGCGCAGCCGCTTAGTCACGGTGTTCGTTTTTCATGGTTATATTTGGCTGTATACTCCAGTATAGAAGGAGAGTGGGATGTGGGGGGGAGGTGCGACACGTTCAGGTATATAGCTGGCGTCCGCCGTCGTGATCCCCCCCCCCCCCTCCGTCCCTCATTGGCACTGATGTCACGGCTCGAGAGTCCTTCGCTTCTTCTTCGGTGGTAAATCATACCCTAAGGGGCAAGAAATCCGCCGAAGAAACAACACGCCGAACCTCGAGAGTATCAAGACTCAGGGGGGGCGGTACGCACGTGAACCAGCGGAAAAGGGAGTGCCAGGCACGTTCTCTCCTCCGCCCCCCCTCCCCCTATACTAAATACATAGGCCGGGCTGGTGTCGGTCGGCAACGAACACTGTAAAACGTGCCGCTCACTGCATGAGCTAGGCAAACAGGGTACCGCTTTTTTGTTTTGGTTTGGCGGACGTTTCACGGCTGGTGATCGAGTTACAGCAGTACATCACTTGCGCGGGGTGGAGAACCTTTACTCCGCACAAGGGGAATTATCGTGTGATGTGGTGTTTATGATAAGGCACCCACGAGGCAGATACATACCAGGTAGTACCATTGCTATCATCCGTATGCAAGTCTGCCTCACAAGCGGTTCTTAGTGGGATGCAGCTCACCGTTCATGCGACTCGCTGAACACCTCACAGCGCTTCGTGCTTGGTGCAAGCAATGTCTGCCTGGTCGGTGAAAACCCGACGTGCCCCGTCCCGGCATTGTAGGGATACGAGGGTCTATGGTCATACGACTACGGCCATGCGTGATATCGAGTACACCCCCACCCCCACCGCCACCAAGGGCCTCTGCCGTTTACACACGCGTAAACACATATCGTCGCGACACGTTCATACTACCCACGTACATATCCCCCTCACGGTCGCATGCATTCAGGCCGCACTGATTCCGGAGCTCTGAGAACACGAATGGCAAGCGCACCCCGTAACCTTGAGTCCACGAGCAAACCGAATCCGTCCTAGCATGCATGCCCGTATATACTTACTTCATCCAAAGCCCAGCAGGACCATGCTTCCGATATTACCCAGAAGCGTCTCCGTTGTGGGGGCACTTGCTTCGAATACAGATGGGCCACATATACGAACGCATGATCCACAAAAGCCTTGCTGAGGGTTCGGTGTGCGCGTAAGCGAGCGGCGGCGGCGGCGGCGGCGGCGGCGGCGGCGGCGGCGGAAGCGTACGCCGCCCCTTCGCGCCCGTCGACGTTGAATATACCCGCAGAGTCTCTCATCGTGTTCGACGCATGACAGCATCACGTTGCGGGGAATGAGCTATATCAGCTCTTTTTCTGCTGCACTGCTGTACGTAAACCCAAAGATGGCTCTAATTTCAAGTGTTTTGTCCCGACAATGGGAGTGCGGTCCTACAAGGGTTTTTATTAAGTCGATTCACCTTCACTCCGGCGGCAGCCAACTTGTCCAGGTTGGGAGTGATGCCCGCCAAATCCGAACTCTGGTACCCGATGTCATTCCAGCCCAGGTCGTCGATCATGATGAAAAACACGTTCGGTCTGCTTGCGGGGGCGGCACCCGCGCCGCTGATACTACCCCTCGTTTCCTCCCGCTCCCCGTCTGGCTTCAGCCCCTTCTCCTGCATGATCACGACTTTAAAAGACGCCGTGCGAGCGAAATACCGGCAAGAACAAAAGAAACGGCGGGGTAGAAATATTGTTTGGTCGTGGGCTCGATGTTTGAAAATTCTCCCAGCAGCTCAGGAATTCCTATCTACTATTAATACTGCGCAACTCTCGATCTCAAAACAAGCCACTGTATCGAAGTGACACACCATATACAACGAAGCAAGACAACTCTGGCAGGCCTCAGAAGTGAATGCGAAAAACACCGTGGCGAAGACGGTAAAAAAAAATCGGAGATAACGCCGCCAACGGATCAAGTTGGGGCTCAGGCTTTGCTCTAGGAAGCATGGGCGGGCGCGCGCATCAAGGAAGCTGTGGGGGGAAGGAAGTATATCCCACCCGGAGCGAAGGCTGCGGTCGTCCGTGAACACGAGAGCTGGTTTCTGTTTTGAAAAAGTGATGCAAGCTAGGGGGACGCGCTGTTGCTATGCCGCTATAGACCTTCCACTTCTGTCGTAAAAGTCGGAGTACTAACCCATTTGAAGTCCAGTCGTAGCGAGCATAGCGACCGAGAAAGCGATAAGGGCGGTCTTATCAACTTTCTACCGTAACTACTGCAATGAAATTTTGGTCGTCGCTTCAACTCGTCTATGCAGTAGTTTGGGATTCGTGAGGCCTGCCTTTCGTTGCCTCTCACTTGCTCTCTCGCTGTGCCTTCTGCAGGCTTTTTCCCAATCAGGGGATGTTCTTCATTTTCCCCCGGATTTGGTTCCAAAAATGATAAACTACGGGGGGGGGGGGGTGCACTCGATAGGAGAGATGTACTCGATCTCATGCATGGCCGTAGTCGTATGACCATAGACCCTCGCATCCCTACAATGCCGGGACGGAGCATGTGGGGGGGCATAGTAGTCAGAAACCACGATGGACCCAAAGATCAAGTATTCCCCCTCGTATGTTCTACAGACCACTTTTGGTTCTGATGAGTGATACATGTACCCTCTCGGAAACAGGAAGATCGTGTGAACAACACAACAAGTAATAGCCGGGCTGGGCTGTGCGCGTAGTATCTATATCGTGCACACAGTCTCCCGACAGTGCATTTTGGACACATACCTACTGTATATCTATCTCCCTCTACCGCAGCAACCTGGGCTATTTTCGTGTGGCTTTTATACTTTTTGGGGGGTAATCGTCTCTATTGTTTTGGACATTTTGTTTTTCTCCCTTCGAAAGTCTCAAACGGGGCTAATTACTGGAATAGTGCGCAACGATAGCCAATACCTGGTGCGTGGTAAGTGTGAGGGGGCGGTCACCCTATGGCACACGTGAGTGCGACGCGCTGGAAGGAGCAGGCGATTTCATGCGTACCAAAATGCTGGTATTCTGTCTATCTGTTGTTGGGTAGCGCGACCCAGAGCGCCTCAGCACCGCCTCGCCCCACGGGATTGTTTCTTTTCGTTTCTCTATTTCATAGAATGTGTATGTCGTGCCTGTCGTATCTAGTATGATGACATGGCATTCCATTGCCCACTGCTGTGCTTACTGCATACGTGGCAACGTAGTATCTCTGTGGCGTAGCTTTGTGACCACAGAACTTGCATCTCTTCTAGGATTGAAGAATCGGCACGGACACTGGTTGTGCTGCATGTCGACGGGTAGAAAGAACGGTTTAATGTGAAGAACACACACTCACGGGCAGATATGCTGGGTGCCACAACCAGAAAAAACACCAGGTCCCATGCCGCGCCTGGCCGTGGCCGTGGCACAATCCCGAGGCAGTTCTGATAGCCATATAACCAACCTGGCTGCTGACTTATATCTTAGAATTACAATTCTGGCAGCTGGTTGTTTCGCCGAATCCATGCCAGAGGCCACTGGCTGTCTAAAACATTGGCGCTGAGTAGAGCCATCGAGGTTCCGCCACACCAGGAAAGGATAGGGTCCTATCCCCGGATCAGAAATTCCTTCATCTCTCTCCAACTCCGACCAAGCGCAGACAAAAACGGCGACCCCTCGGGTCGACACCGCCCCGTACGGTGTGGAAACCCCACCCCCATCGGCTGATCACTGATTGGCTGAGGCTGATGGAGTCAGCGGCACCCGGGGACGATAGGTTCCCATCCCCGGATCCGAAATTCTTCTATACACCTATGAATCCAATAACCCGGGCACGAAAACGGATTTTCCCCGGGTCGATATTGCCCCGCAAGGTGTGAAAATCTCAACCATGCTGGCTGGTCTCGGGCTCATGGCCCATGGAGCCAGCGCGCGGGGGAGGTTACCCCTCGGGACAGCGTCGAGGTCTCACCGCACCCGGAGACGATAACGGATTATTCCCCGATCATAAATAACTCCAGACATCTTCAACAATCCAAAAACCCGGGGACTAAAATGGAGTTCCCCCGGGTCGATGTCAATACCGCCCGACAAGGTGTGGAAACCCCAACCACACGGGGTGATTTCGTGATTTCTGATTGGCTGGGCCGCATGGAGCCAACGCGCGGCGAGAGTTGCCCGACGGGACAACATCGAGATCCCGCCGCACCCGGGGACCATAATTTCCCATTTCTGATCATAAATCCTTCCATACAATTGCAACTCCAACTACTCGGGGACGAAAACGGACACCCCCCGGGTTGATACCGCCCCGCAATTCATGGAAACCACAACCCCACGGGCTGATTTCTGATTGGCTGGGGCTCATGGAGCGAGCGCGTGGCGAGAGTTGCCCCACGGGAAACGTCGAGGCCCCGCCGCACCCGGGGACGATAAGATCCCATTCACGGATCGTGAATCCTTCCATACGTGTAGTGTTATGATGCTTAGATTGGGTAGGCGATTGGTTAACCTTTTACCTTTAGCCCAACGGACTAAGACCCTCACGAATGGCGTCGTCGGCAGGGCATGGGTCGTTGGTCATGAGTTCGAATCGCACGTCCACCATGAAATCGCTTTTTAAAAGAAAAGTGAGTATCCTCATGTCAAGAATCTGAAAAATGCTTCCGGATCCCCAGAAATTGGAACCGCGTGTGGTGGCGCGTCGACCCGTAAAATCCGGTTCGTTCCAGGGGGGGAGAGTGTTGTGAGGCTTAGATTGGGTAGGCGATTGGTTAACCTTTTACCTACCTGGTATAGCCCAACGGAGACTAAGACCCTTACATACGTCTGCAACTCAACAACTCGGGGACGAAAACGGAAAACCGACATCGTACCCGGGGATGATAAGGCCCTATCTCCGGATCATGAATCTTTTCATACATGTACACCTTCCATATTTCCCGGGGGGGGGGGAAACGGATATCGATACCACCTCGCACGTGGGTCCTTATATGTCCGTTTAGATTGGTACATCACAGCACACTACGTCGTACTGCCATACCAGGTACTTACACAGTACTATGGGAAACCCGAGGCTGGTGGCACAGGCGGAAAATATGCTTTAAAAACGCATTTTGCCGAATGATTTTAACCACTTTAGAGCACCAAAACGTATCCCATTATCGGTATGTGGGTATAATTTCTATTTCCAAGCTGTTTGCCCTAAACGGACTCGTGTAGTTGTACACAGGGATGACAGTTAACTTTGGGCACGTTACCAACCGGAAACAAGCGAAAACCCGGAGCCCGCGTTACCTCCCGCATTATACCTAATACACGGGGGTGGGGGGGTTACAGAAGCTCCGGGGGGAAACTGATGATACCATCCCCTGGGTAAAAACGCCTGAAAAACAAAGAAGTATTCCTGCAATTTTTCCGGTGTTTTTTTGTACTACAGTGCGTACATTATCTACTCATTACTACGAATTACTGTACTGGAGAGTATGAGGCGAGCTTGACGTATCCAGCATCGCCCACCGGGAGGCCGACTCTGTGGCCATGCTCTGCATGATTTCCGTGCGGTGCGTGCTGTTCGTGTTGGGTGCTGCTCAAATAAGAAGTTGCCAACAAGTTGGTAGGAGTCATTTTCCGGGGGAAAGGGGGTACAAAAAGTGACCTGTTTTATGTTACCAACCGCTGACTTGTGTTGCCGCAAAATTCTCGGATATAGGCAACTGCCATCCCTCGTTGTAAAAGTACCGGTAGTTGATATAAACTCTTGCGGCGAAACAGCATCAAACCTAAAACATTTTCAAGCCTCGGCGCAGAAAAAGTACGTACGAGATGAATACCCTTGTTTTTTTCAGGGCTTCCCTCGGGATATTTCCCGTTGTGAAAATTCCGCGGGATTCCACGGGATACGGGATAATTCTGTGATCCCGTGGAATTATGCAAATAATCCCGTTCCCGTCCAAACTGATCCCGTCTAAATGTTCGCGATCCCGATCCCGTCCCGTGCTATTTTTTAAATCCCGATCCCGTGCAAGCTAGTCCAGTGAACTTCGGGCAAATCCCGTGAAATCCGTGTCCCGTCCCGTGCAAACCCGTGAATTTTGAGATTTCCCACACCCCGTCCAAACCAGTCCCGTGGTTTCGTGATCCCGCGGGATCTATCCCGTGTTTCCTGATATAACGGGATTTCCCAGGGATTTTTGGTGTATGTATAGCTCAGCAGTTAAACATGCACAACTCGATGGCAGTATCTCATGCTTTTGAACCTTGGCTGTAAAATTTGTCTTTCAAATGTGCTATTAATACGAGTATCAGGTATATTTTCATTTTCCAGATATTTAATTTTCCCAATTTCCTATCTTTAATACTACTTTTGTTACAGTTTAAAAAAAAATGAAAGATAGATAATTCAGTGCAAAATAAAAAACGACACGAATGCCCTCCACGGTGGACCAATACAGTCCGAGAATGCCAAACTGCAATGGAGCCAATCTTCTGGAAAAATTGGACGCTCAGGCGTATAGTCATCGAAGTTCTCAGAGGGGCCGATTCGCCAAAGCCCCCCCCCAATCGGATGCCGCCCCAACCGAGAGCATGCGATCCAAAACATCTCGTCGAATGAAAGTCTGTGGGGAGCCAGTGTCAAGAAGCGCCACGCAACCGTAAGGTGCGAGGACGCGAGCTCCGCTGTGGATCGCGATTTTGGTTGTAAAAAGAGGCGTCGTCGAGGGTAATGGTGCCCTCCACGAGGCAGGGGCCGTGTTTTGATAGCGGGAGGGAGGGGTCGATACTAGATGCGACAGCCGAAACCCCCGGCTTCAGCGTGGGCATCAAGCTGGGATACTGCTGGTTAAACTGCCATCCGAACCACCCCCAGAAAAAACCTCCACCCCCGGTACCAGAACACGCTCAGTCCCCGTCCTACCGGCGCCGCCATGCTGCCGACGACGCCACTTGTTAATATCGAGGTCGAGACGCTTTGTATCCCTGGACAGGCTTGCCTATTGACCAGGTATTCGTTGGTACTCACGTTTGTTGTTTGCTTAGAGATAGAAGAAGATAAGCTTTGTTCCTTTCGTGCACAGGGAGAATGAGAGCAAGGTTCGTGCCTCGCTTGGAAAACCCCCTGGTTTTCCGTCTAAAAATACGCTTCCCAAGTACTACAAATACGATCCCAAACCTGAGCCCAGGTGATTACGTTATTACTGGGCTTTCAGCCTCATTCAAGCAGTACCATAACAATTCGGTTATGTTTGCGTATGATCAGTACTATTAATCGTGCAATCGTGTAACATCATACGAAACACTCTGTGCTTGTAGTGTACCGTACAAATACCGTGTAAAATCGTTTTTTACATCCCGTCCCGTGGAGTACCGTGCTTTTTTCGTCCCGTAAAATCCCGTGATATTTCAATCCCGTCCCGCGGAGTATCGTGTTTTTTTCGTCCCGTGAAATCCCGTCCCGTGCAATCCCGTGGTATCTCAATCCCGTCCCGTGCAATCCCGTGCTAGCTCAATCCCGTCCCGTGCCATCCCGTGAAATCTCAATCCCGTCCAAATTTTCCCGTTCAATCCCGTGATGGTTCAATCCCGTCCTGGACCGTTCCGCGCTTGAAATACCCCTTCCTAATCCGTGCCGGGGAATCCCGGGGTATCTCGATCCCGCGGGATCCCGTCCCGAGACGAAACTTCGGTCCCGAGGAAAGCCTTGGTTTCTTCCGCATGCGGCGCAAATGCGGCGCAAAAGGCCCCGCAACCAGTTTTTCGCCTGCTGCTGCGAAACACGTCGCGCACTGAATGCGCGTTGTGCGTATCATAAGCTTGCTGATTGACTTCGCGACAAATACACGTTGCGCTCGCCCAACAGCGCATCACCTACTCCCGGAGGGGTCAGGTTAGGAATCAGGAATACAGCACGGGCAATGGGACACTGGGCAAATGTGTCAGGAGACATGTCACGCATGGCAAAACGTGCGCTGTCAAGGGTGTATGGCCTACGGTGAAGTAGTGTCCCATACGAGTAAACTGCTGTGCAGTGTGATAGTTTGGTGTCAGTCAAGGCATTTCAAGGAAAAGTTGCTGTCTGTCAAGGGTTGAAAGTGTGCTGTCTCTTGACACCTGACACTGCTGTGTATGTACCTGGTAGAAGTACTCACAGCTCATGGCAATCTGGGAATGAAGTGCTGGGTATCGAATGGATGGAAACAAGAACACACGTCGCACAACCTATCAGAAAACCCGAGATACCGAGCGGAGCATTTGATGCGTTCTGCTGCTACTACTGTTGTTGTGCAAAACCCACGAGTATACAGCAGCAGTAGTACACGTACCAGGTACCAGTATATCGTTATATCGTTTACCTGGTATACTATTAATAACATTTTCTAACATCTGAAATAAAAAACAAACAAACATGCTATTAATAGGAGTGGAGTATAATACGTGGGTCGGGTTCTTTACTACTGAGCGTGTGGGAGCAAACATAATACCTGGTATATTGATAACATCATCGCGAGCAGAATATCACACGCCATCCCAGCTACTATTAATACTAGTATATTATGTGCCATAAGTTCGTACCCGACTCGACCTTGCCCGCCATGGTCTCGTCCAGATCTTCATGCAACGCCAGCGGAGAAGAAGAGGTAGGAGATCTCGGCGTCCTGATGTTCTGTATCGAGATGAAGATTACCACAAGGCCCGCGAACGCCAGAGCAAACATGACCGCCCCAGCTGCACCAGCGCCGCTGATGCGGCTGAAGAAGCCGACCCCGTCTGGTCTTCTTTTTGCAAGAAGCCCGATTTTATGTTCATCATCCTTCGAATCATCGCCGTCCTGTTCTTCTTCTGCTCGTGGCCTCATCATCATCAACGGGAGATGCTCCGCCGAGTTATCATTATTGCACGAAGAACGACCTCCCCTCCCCGCCGCCATCCGGCTGCTGTTGCTGCTGCTGCTACTGCTGCTGCTCCTGCTTCTCTCCTCTCTCGAAGCAACAACCAGTACCATCTATACTACTTACTACGCGATCTATCTGTGGCGGCATTTAGTTTCTGGTGAGTGCCGTTTCTGCCGTGTCTGCCGTGGCCGCACGCACGCGTGTGTTGGTGCGCTGCTGCTTGCTGCTGTTGTTGGTGCGCTGTTGGTGCTTGTTTGCTTGTTGTTAGTGCCCCTGCACGGTATATTGGTTGTTGTGGTCTACAGCACAGTTATTTGCTCTCAATGCGAGAGAGAGGTGCGGTCATCAAATTTGCCCGGTTGCGTATGTGGGCAAAACAAAAAATGAAACGATTCGTACATACGACAATAATTTTGCTGTGATGAACACAACACTTTAATAACATACCAGCACAGACAGGGTACCTCTGATCTGGTATTATATTCTTTACGATGGAATAGTATATTAACAGCAGCGTGTTACATCTTTTTTTTATAACTAACGTACTATAAATAAATAAATGCTATGACGGGGGACCGTCATCATAGTAAATAGGACCTTATATTATCAGTAAAAATACCAAGATATATAGGCTTTTGAGAGTACCCTAGGTCCTGTTTAATACAGTCCCCCGAAATACTTTTAATACTATTAATACTACTACTCTTGACCACCAAGACTACTTACTACCTGGTACCACAGAACTTGTACGACATCTCTTCTACTAGGATTGAAGAATCGGCACGGACACTGCTGGTTGTGCTGGATGTCGACGGGTTGGTAGAAAGAAGGGTGGGTAGAAAGAGCGCTTTACTGTGAAGAACAGACACACTATTATTACGAGTACTCGTACCTGTATACCTGGTACACTTTTATATATCGTACGAGTACGTACGGTACGTATTCGAGGAAATGCCTGGTACCGGGTATTACTAGTATTAATAGTATGCAAATAAATGATTCCAGGTAGGAGTAATACGCGTCTTTCTTGCTGGAAATATGTTTCGTTTTTCGTTTCACGTTTTTTTACCTAATAAAATGATGTACAATGACGATGTGTGTGTATTATTAATACCAGGTAGTGCATACGGCAGTAAGTAGTACGTACGTGTTTTGTGTCTGTTGTGCTGTCGCCTGCGTCGTTACACGTGGCTCCTTGTTGTGGTACTACAGCAGTACGCAATAATTTTATCCATTTTATCCTCGTACCTGTAGTATTAATACTATTTTTTTTTCTTCCCACTATTGATAATACAATAAACTACTATAATATATTATTACGGGGGGCCAGTACATACACATTCTGGTCGCCCCGGTGGTTCAAGTGGTTAACCTCGAATTCTACTTGTTTGAGTCCTGGGTTCGAGCCCCAGGTGGGTCGGACTTTGACTTTATTTGCAAAAATAAAAATAAAAAAAGGATTCAATTGTTGAGAGCGCCTTGCAGCGTGGGTAGGCACAATTCGATGCGAGTCGACGAGGGAAGAAAATGCTGAAATCTTCTCGCGATAAAAATGAAGGCATGTACCGTAGTGGGAAGGGGTCAGAAGAGCCTGCTATGTGACCCCGGATCTGAGTTACGAATTGGAAGGAGAGAGAGAAGATGTGTGCGAAGATAATGAATGGGATGAAAAAAAAAAAAAAAAAAAATAGTTAACAGAGGATCAAATATTGATAGTAAAAACGGTTAAACATATATATTTTTATGTATACCATAGGTCCTGTTAACTAAGGTCCCCCGTAATATTATTATTATTATCATTATTATTATTATTATTATTATTATTATTATTATTATTATTATTTCTCTTGCCATCCGACAAAATGTGCAGCACGATATTAATACTATATTACCATTGATTAAATAGTATTAATAATTTAGGTACTAATGTATTAATAGTAGTGTGTGTTTCAGGAGTCATACCAGGTATCTCTATTATAGGATAAATGACTCTGCTGTGTGTGGGTGTAATGGTGGTGGTGTCGTAGTTGCTTGGAATGGTTGAAGACAACAACATCACAAGAGAGGCGGCGGCGTATATAGAATGTTTCGGGTTTTGTCTCCATTCCATTTATTATCTCCTTCGTCCTTCTTTCACTTTTACTCAGCTCAGATCCGGAGTCACATGATGGGTTCTCCTCCGCCCCGGGTCGGGTCGGTGCACGACGTACAGCAAAGCAGTAGTGATATACACACTGCTGTACCAAAATCAGAAGAAAAAATCTTGCTACCATTGCCAATACGTACAAGGGTTTGCGGCTCACGCCACCCGCTCATCGAATCTAGTCTAACACTCACTGTTGATTTACCAGGTAGCATGTAAGTAGAACCACCTGCTATAGATAATAGACCACTCAGTCAGCGCTCTGACTCACAGCGCGCTGACTGAGCTGAGTGGTCTAGCAGATAGTGCTATATAACCAACAAAAAATATGTTTTAGAGTTCGTGGAATCTCGTCGACTTACTATTATATCATCAGTGATCTCCGGGGCCCTCCCCTCCCTAAACGCTACTACTACTACTGGTGTCTAGAGCCGGTCGCCCCGGTAATTCAAGTGGTTAACCTCGAATTCTACTTGTTGTTTGAGTCCTGGGTTCGAGCCCCAGGTGGGTCGGACTTTGATTTTATTTGCAAGAATAAAAAAGGATTCAATTGTTGAGAGCGCCTTGCAGCGTGGGTAGGCACAATTCGATGCGAGTCGACGAGGGAAGAAAAGGCTGAAATCTTCTCGCGATAAAAATGAAGGCACGTACGTACCGTAGCGGGAAGGGGGGAGAAGAGCCTGCTATGTGACCCCGAATCTGAGTTACGAGTTGGAAGGAGAGAGAGAAGAAGATGTGCGAAGATAATGAATGGGATGAGAAAAAAGAAAAAAGAAAAAAAAGAGGCACACCATCATGAAAATCATTTTCGTATTGTCTCCAGGGCGCACGCTCGAAACGAACAAATGACAAATTCGGTGAAATTTGAACCCCCGACCCACCCTTGGGTTTTATGCAGCACTACCTGAGACCACTCAGTCAGCCACGAACTCTAAAATATATGTGTTGTTGATTATATAGCACTACCTGCTAGACCACTCAGTCAGCTTTTTGCTGATTGATCTCTAAAGGTATGGACGCAGCTGGCACGGGAACGCGTGATTGACTCCAGACAATAATATTAACACGGAGCTCCTCTTACATTATACCCGAGCTGTCGAGTGACAGCCCATGACGAGGCATGCACGTCATTATCCAGCAAGTTGCCAGCACAATTAATCTCCCGTTTGTCCCGCAGATTATCCGCTTAAATCTCCCGTTCTTTTAATCCCACATCAATATATGGAACTCCCTAGTGTTGGATGGAACATCTCCGTCGTGCGTGTTCCTGAGCACAATCAATATCCCCTCCGCTCATTTTACACGATCATACTTCAATATCCCCCCAGCTCTGTACATGACAATGTACGACTTCGCTGGGTTGATATATCTCTACATTATGACCAACTCATATGAAACTCAGAAACACAATTTTTCAACAAAAAAATAACTTTTAATTTCCGAAGTACTACTCGAACCTTCCAAGTGAGCCGGTCGCCCCGGTGGTTCAAGTGGTTAACCTCGAATTCTACTTGTTTGAGTCCTGGGTTCGAGCCCTAGGAGGGTCGGACTTTGACTTTATTTGCAAAAAAAAAAAAGAAAAAAAAAAGGGATTCAATTGTTGAGAGCGCCTTGCAGCGTGGGTAGGCACAATTCGATGCGAGTCGACGAGGGAAGAAAAGGCTGAAATCTTCTCGCGATAAAAATGAAGGCACGTACCGTAGCGGGAAGGGGGGAGAAGAGCCTGCTATGTGACCCCGGATCTGAGTTACGAGTTGGAAGGAGAGAGAGAAGAAGATGTGCGAAGATAATGAATGGGATGGAAAAAAAAAAAAAAAAAAAAAAAGTCAGTTTTTTTTTTATGTGGACCGCACACGCCCCCAGGCGCTTCACAATAGTCTCTCTTCAGCCTTATCAAATTTTTCTCCCTCTATTTCATTGAAAGTATCCCAGCAAGCAGCAGTCATGCCAATCAAAATTAAAGTTAGGATTAGGAATTTAATGCTAGAGATCGCAAGGAACCCCGTTCCTCCGGAAAAGAGTCTCCCTTATCCCCTACTCCCGCATAGATACTGTTAAGTTGACGCCAGGCCGGACACTTTATATCCCTGGACAAGTCTGCCTATTAAGTCGGTACTCGTTGGTACTCACGTGTGTTGTTGGCTTAGAGATAGAAGAAGAGCAGCTTTATTCCTTTTGTGCACGGTGCAGACTAAGACCAAGCTCGCGAGTCTCTGCAAAACCCCTATACACCTTCCAGGTAATACAAATACGTTCCCAGTGCCTGAACCCAGGTAATTACCGGGCTTCCAAACTCATATAAAGCAGTATCATAACACTAGCCCACTCTGATGAGCAGTATATGCAGAATTAAGGGAAATGAATGGAAACCTCGATTCCACGAACTAGAACATGAGTCGAAGACGCGGCTCCTCAAAACTCATTTCCCACACCTCTGATTGGCAAGGCAACGAAGCTGGCAGAGTACGTTAAAAAAAATATGAAAGGAAGCCCCAGCCTTACGGGGCAGGAAGAAATCGTCAACGAAAGCCATCGCCATGTCACCCGCAACAGTGAATATCAAAAACGAGAAGAAAAAAGAAACGAAAGACGCCAAAAACCACGTAAACCCAGACCACAACTCTGTAAACGCGTCCTGTGCCACAAGTGAGTGGCCCGATTACCCAGACCAGCCCCGACACTGGGCGGGGGGGATAGGCAGAACAAAATACGCAAAAACCACCCCAATCAAGCCAAAGAAAAACAAGCAAACAAACCAGAAACACACCTAGCAGAAGAAAACCCAAACCGAAACTCGGAAAACGGAAAACGTCAAGTAGTGGAACCCCCCCCCCTACAGTCAAGAAAAACGTCGAGAAAAAACACATCGAGTGCAGCCGAGAAGCGAAAATCAGCTATCCACGGCGGCGTCTCGAGATTCATCTACTGTACGTTACGCTGGACCCCCCTTGCAAACGCGCTAGCCAAGTGAATTTGCAGACACCAAGAACCTCGTACAGCTTTCGTCGAGCTGGTGTAGCGCGCCGGAGAAAGAGGAAGCTTGATCGGTCCCGGGTCGTCCAAAAATCGAACCACATATACTCCGTCCGTTGGCGTAGTCGCGCTGATTTTCCTGAGCCACCACAGACCGTCGTCGCCCTTGTACCCAAAATGGGCCCCGTTGGGAAGCACGGTGTTGCAGTATCGGCGAAGCCAGTCGGCGTGCGAGGCGCAGCAATAGTCGGGTGTCAGAAACCGCTCGCCGTTACTCCGAGAAAGCTTCCGTTGTGCCGTGCCGCGCCGATTCTCATCCGGTGGTACAGGTGGTTGGTTTTGGCGGTGCTGGTTCGGGGTGCTGGCCCAGTAGCGCAAAATTGTTTGGCGAGAAAGCTGAAGGTCCATTTCCCGTTCCCATGAAGGACGGGATAGTCCCGTCCAATGCGTCTCGTACATCACCGCGGTGGTGCCCCCTCGACCTCTAACCGATTGGTGTCCGGTAATTTTTTCCACTTCGAGCCGTTGAAGAGGGGTCGAAACGTCGTCCTCGGTGACGTGGTACGGGGGAGATTTCTTGGAGAAGTTGTTGAGCACGTGTTGCGTCAATCCCGCCTGTAAATACTTCGGCATGTCGCCACGGTCGTGGGGGTTGGCACAGGGCTTGTAGCGTTGAATTGACAAGCGTCGGCGAGCATCCGCGCCGGGCATATCGGAAGGAAGATCCAAATACAGGAGCCTTGCCCCGAGAGGAGATCCGTCCGAGGTGTCGGCTGAGGAGCAGGGGCCAGCTGCGATCACTTTGTAGGGGCCTGTCCAGCTGAGTGAGACTTTGGCCTTGAGGACCTTGGCGTCCGGGTTGGGCTTCGCGCCATGGCGGATGGGGGCCGCCGTATTGTACACCCACGCCCAGCCACCAACGTAAAATTTGGGGACTGGGCGCAGTGCCTCGGAGAGGGTGGAGTTGCGGCGGTTCACGCGAGCAACAGTGAGGACTGGGTGTTCGCCAAAGATATCGTACGCGCGCTGCTGGCGGTCCGTCGCCAGGTCGCAGTAGGCGAGGTGGTCTCGGGCCACGCTCTGGTGGCCGGCGACTCCAGCACGTTCGAAAATCGTGAGAGGGAGGCGTGGCAGCCGACCCATGTGGACCTCGTTGGGAGCCAAACCCGTGGCGGCGCACACGGAATTGTTGTAGCGCAAATTCGACGTGAGGGAGCTGTTTATCCCAGTTGTTTTGGAACTCGTTGACGACCATTGCCAGCATCTGTGCCATCGTGTGATTTACACGTTCCACCTCACCGTTGCCGTTTGGGTGGTAGGAGCTGGTGGAAATTTGTCGAACCCCGAGAAGCTGATATACGGCGTGCGAAAGCTGGGAGCAGAACTGGAGGCCGTTATCCGAGAGGATGCTGCGCGGACCACCCCAGAGGGGAATATACCGGTTGATGAGAACGTTGGCCGCGCCCTCATCGGTGAACGCTGCCGCAGTAACGGCGTACATGTCGGCTCGGCGGCTGAAACGATCAGTGAAAGCCAAGATGTAGGTATTTCCCCGAGGCGTCACTGGGAGAGAGCCGAAATAGTCAATGCTGACGGCGATGCCGGGCCCTTCTGGGAAGGGCAACGTGATGATGGGCCACCGGACCGTCTGCCGCGACGTTTTCCTTGCTCGGCACTTCAAGCTGTTACGAAACCACCACCGGGTGCAGATGCTCATACCGATCCACCAGTAGAAACGTTCGAGCAAACGTAGGGTGTGCGCGGTTTCTAGGTGGCAGGAAGCCGTGGAATGGCAAGCCTTCATGGCCCAGGGGCGCATGATCAGCGGCACATAAAATGCGAATAGGCTCGTCGTTAAAAAAAAAGGCCGTACGACCCACCGGACGTTTCGTGGCTGACGCAAGGGGGGGGGACGGCTGCCGGACGAGTAGAACGATGCCCGCGTCGGTAGTGTGCGAGCGGCCTTTGGTAGCCAGCTGGTAGGAAGGGAAGCACGACAAAAAATGGGCTGGCAAAACTTCCGGCCGGCCAAGGGCTATGTAGCGCATGGCGGCGTTGCACGCGGGCTAGGCCTGTTATTCCCGAGCTCAGTCGGCGTGCGAATAGCACGCTGCGGAATCACCCAACTGAAATTCGGCAGCTGCACCGAGGGCGTCCAACTCGGTCGTGGTGACGGGCGGTGCGTCAGTTGGCGGTAGAAGCCGTAAAAGAGGGATTCCCACGGGCTTACTGCGGTCACGGTGGGACGGGGTGGGTATCGTCGGGAACGACGAGGCGGCAGGAGCCGGGGCAAAAACGACGGGTGCGGGCGGTCGTGGCCGTGGGGCTCGCGACCGGGTGATAGCACGCCGGACGGATGGTCTCGGGGCCCCGCCGGGCCCGAAGTCATATTCAAAAAGTCATATTCAACAGCAGGCGGCGCGGTGCCAGCGGCGGCGGTTGTTCGTCGACATGTCCGAGTGGAGATGCGGCCTGAATGTGGCAAAATATGCGGAGGTGCCGGGTTGCCAGGCGGTGATGGGGCAGACGCGGCCGGATCAGTGACTACAGTGGATTTTTTTCGCTGTAATGTGTTTGTCGGGGGAGGAGCGCGCTGGGCGACAATCGTCGTTGCAGCGGGGGCTTCTGCAGAGCCCTGGCCTAAAGGGGCAGACGCGGTCGGAGCAGTGCTCACGGCGGAATCTTCTCCCTGTAAAGTGCTCGTCGGGGGAGGAGCGCGCTGGACGACAATCGTCACTGCGGCGGATGCTTCTTCAGAGCCCCGGTCGCCCCCGGGGCGTACGAAAAAACCTAAGAGAAAGCGGCGTTGGTGGCGGGTGAAAAAACCCTCAAGCCAGGACGTGGATCGACGGTGGCGACGGAAGCAGATACACGAGCGACGAATCTCCCCGAAGGAGCAGAGAGGTCGTCAATCCTCATACGTGGCCCGTGTGTGCAAAAATCGCGAAAACCCGAAGAGGTGAAAAGGCAGCCCACCCGAAACGGCACTTTCGGTGCGGGGCACCAGCCCAACCAAACCAACACCAGGGGCCGGCGAAGAGCGAGTGCGAAGCCCGCAGGCTCGGATGAGGAAGATACCACCGTTCTCGACGGCGGTGAGGCTGCTAGACCCACTGCGGTCCTGTTCTGTGGCAGGCCCCGGCAAGCGGGAGAGAAAATCAGCTTTTCCGTTGGTGCTGCCCTTGCGGTACTCGAGCGTGTAGTCGAACGCGGTGAGGAACTCGAGCCACCGCTGGACGCGCGCGTTGTGGTCTCCTATGCCGATGCTCTCCAGTGCTTTGTGGTCCGAAAATATGCGAAACTTCGTGCTCCATAGGTAACCTCGGATTCGTTTGATGGCCCAGACAATGCTGCCAGCTTCCAGGTCCAACGGAGTCCAGTGTCTCTCGGAATCAAGGGTAGCGCGGCTGATATAATCAATGGACCGTACCGAGCCGTTCGGTTGTGTTGTTTGAGCACGGCACCAAAACCGTCGGTGCAGGCGTCACAGTACACGTGGAAGGGGGGCAGCCGTCAGCTGCAGCGTCCGCATTCCGAGAAGACCAAAATTGGCGGGGCAGCGAGCTCGGCGAGGATCTGGCGAACGATAACTTCCATGGCCGGCGTACCGACGTACTTAACTCCCTTTCGGAGAAGAGCGGTGAGTGGGCGAATCCTTTTAGACAGGTTGGGCAGGAATTTGCGATAATATCCCACGCCGCCCATTAGCGCACGGATCTGCTTGAGATTCTTGAGCATGGCCATTTTCATCAAAGCCGAATTTTTTTCCGCATTGGGGCGTATACCCACGGGTGAAATGGATTGGCCCAGAAATTTTACGTCCCTGGCGCCGAGGCGAGCCTTCGAGGGGGAGAGCTTGAGGTTGTGTTTGCGCAGGCGTTCGAAGAGAGCTCGTATCGTCTTGACGTTGGCCGTCGGATCAGAGTCGAAGACGATCACATCATCGAGGTAGGCCGCCACCTGTGCCAAACCTGTAATGACTTCGTTAGTCACTTTGACGAACCAGCCCGGCGAAGCACTTCTGCCTCGGGGCATGACGAACCACTCGTAGAGGCCCGTAGGAATGCAAAATGCCGTGAGAGGGACGGCGTCCTTGTGCGCGGTAATCTGGTGGGACGAGGAGACCAAATCGAAGAGAGAAAACACCCGTCCCTTCCCCAGGGAGCCGAGGACTTGGCCCACGCGAGGAATAGGCAACTGGCTGAGGTTGCTGATCTGGTTGAGTTTCTTGTAGCTCACGGTGATCCGAACACCTCCAGACTTCTTCGCGATGACCACCAGCGGGCTCGAGTACGGAGAGGTCGAGTGCTGGGTCAGACTCGCCGCCAGAAAATAGTCCAATGGCCTCTTCTTCCTTGGCCAGGATGGGATTAATGCGGTGCAGCCTGGACGTGACATGAACGCTTCCTTCCGATACCGAAATCACGAAAGGCATCAACGAGCAGAAACCAAAATCGGACTTGGACTTCGATAAAACGTCAGGAAATTCGCAGAGAACATCCCCCAGCTGTTAGATGGCCTCAGGGGTCCCGTCCGTACCGTGAAGGTCAAAATCCACCTCCCGCAGACGCAACGGCAAACGCGCCCAGACACGCGGGAACGAAGCGCGCTGTTCCGGGCTCAAACGCTCAAGCAGTGCTGGCGAGGGCGAGGCTGGAGCTGCAAGGGGGGGAGATGTAACTGCTGAGATAGGAGACACCTCAAATAGTCCGGAGGGAGGGCTGGGGGCTCCGTTGTCTTGCTGCAAACCGTTCAGCGGGACGCTCAACAGTGGGGCGTGGGCAAAGCCGAGGATATTCCCCGGCTCGAGAGCCGCTACTCCAACGAGGGGAAGAACCTGTTGCCCGGAGGACGAAGTGGTCCTCAACCGAGGGTAGGCCGGGCTGGGGCATCATGTCGACCAAGTAGTGTCCAGTGAGTGCCGGGGAGCCATCACTTTGAACCAAGCTAACAGTGCGGGGTCGATGACGTACACGGACATGCCTGTCGGGGCGCGGTGAACTATCTCGAGCTCGCCAAGAACGCTTGGTCAGACGGCCGAGATGGCAGAGAGCGGCTATTGAAACGCACCCAGCTGTCACGTCCCTGCAGTACTGCATGCTGCATCACTGAGGGGGGAACCACGCAGGCCCAAACTGCGAGGGAGCACGTAGGCTCATTTTCTCGAAAAAAATGGACGCTCAGGCGTACACGCGTCGAAGTCTTCAGGGGGGGCGATTCGCCAACCCCCCCCCAAGAACGAGGGGCGCATTTCTGCTCACACGCGATGGAGGCCGCACTAACCAAGTGCATGCGATCCAACACATATCGCCGGATGAAAGTATGTGGGGAGCCAGTGCCAAGAAGAGCCACGCAACCAAAAGGTGCAAGACGCCAGCTCCGCTGTGAATCGCGATTTTGGTGGTAAAAGAGGCGTCATCGAGGGAATTGGTGCCCGACGAGGCACGGGCCGTGTTTCTGGCAGCGCGCCCATTGTAATTTCACGCCCAGGTTCGTGTCCTGCCGTCAACGCCACTTGTTAAGATCAGCAGGCGGGACACTTTGTATCCCAGTACAGGTTTGCCTATTCAGTCGGTACTCGTTGGTACTCACGTGTTGTGTTTGCTTAGAGATAGAAGAAGAGCAGCTTTATTCCTTCCGTGTACGGTGGAGACTGAGACCAAGCTCGTGCGTCTCTGGAAAACCCCTGGTGTTCCACCTAAGATGCGCCTTCCAAGTACTACAAATGCGGTCCCAGTGCCTGAACCCAAGCAATTACCTGGCTTTCAACCTCATTCAGGGCAGTATCATAACAAATACCAGTGCTACAGTTGTTTTGTCGCGTTTATTTTCCTCGGTAATCTTCAGGTGCTTCTCTTGAAGCTCCTCCCAGGTCTTCCGTCCGTCGCCACTGGGACCCGTTGCATCGTCGTGTTTGAGCATGATGAGAGATGCCGGATTCTGCGTCACCATGAAAAGGATCGCGTAGGGGTCGTGAGACGCTCTGTCATACGCTTCCTGTTGCTGCGCTAGAGGTCTAACTGTTGTCTGTTCGTTTATCAAGGTTAAACCACGGAGCTACTCATTCAGGGCTGACCTTGATAAACGAACGAAAGAAATCCGAAGTTTGAGTCCCGCCAGACGTCGTATTTCCGTTTTTTCTGCCGTGGGTAGAAAAAGGGAAATTAAGTGGAAATAATCACCGTTCGAAATATTTACTAATAGGTTAAACCACTACTGGGCTACTCAGTAAATGTTTCGAACAGAAATACCTTTGGGCTCGATACGATCTTTCGTCGGTAACATTATCTGGGGTTTATCAAGGCCCTGATCAGCGCCTGATTTTTCCTTCATACTGTCCCCATCCCTAGTCGTGCGTTCTTATACTCAAGTGGTTCGCTCCACTTTCAACTCTCTGGTCGAGTGTTCTTTTATCGCGAGTCTCTGCACTTGATTTCCCCTTTCTGCCTTTCAGATAAAGCGGAAATACGACGTCTGGCGGGACTCGAACCCCGGAATTCTTTAGTTCGAAATATTCAGGTTAAACCACCGAGCTATTCAGTCAGCCTACCAAGTCAGCGCTGACTGAACACCTCAGTGGTTTAACCTAAATATTTCGAATTATCACTATAAAAGAGCACTCGACCAGAGAATCGGAAGTGGAAGGAACCACTTGAGTAAAACAGCGCACGACTAGGGAGGGGGACCACACAAAGGTACTTCACCAGGCCCCTAATCAGCGCCTGGTGTTTCCTCTATATGCCCCCCCCTCTTCCACATGCGAGGGTCTATGGTCGGCCACGCATGAGGTCGAGTGCATATCTCCTATCTAGTACACCCCCTCTCCCACAAGCAGGGCGTTCTTTTATCTGAAGTGGTTAGCTCCACCTTCGACTCTTCGGTCGAGTTTTATTTTATCGTGATTCTCTCCACTCGATTTCCCTTTTTCTGCCCACGGCAGAAAAAGCGGAGTACGACGTCTGGCGGGACTTACGCAGAAAAAGCGGAAGTACGACGTCTGGCGGGACTCGAACCCTCGGCTTTTTTTTACCACTGAGCTACTCAATCAGCGCTGACTAGGGGCCTGGTCAAAAGCCCGGAGGATGATAAACGAACGCAGTCGACCCCTCCGTTGCCGTCGTCGGCCTAGACTGCCCGTTTATAATGGCGTATGCATCCCTGCGATTGATGCGAAGCACCGAGAAGTTTCGTTTCCGCCAATTTTTCAACTCCGTGAGCACCCTGCCGTTGTAGCTCTTGAGACCGCCGACGGTGTTTGCTAGGTTGCTGTTGTTGCTGTCGAAGTCCCCCATCTGGGCTGCCCTTCGCTCTCGAAGTTGTACTCTCGAGCGCACGGTCTTGCACAGTAGGCAGAAGAAGTTGAATTCGAACCTCTGGTGTAGAGCAGGCCTCCTTAGCACAGCAACTCGAAGAAGCCGATCTTGATGCGTAAAGGCAGCGTTGACTTGACTAGGGTTTCCGCCGGAGTACGAGAATACCAAGTTAATGACGCATTGTGAACCAACCTTTGACCTTGCCCAGATCCAGACGACAATGAGTCATCTGTACCTAGGCAACCTGTCTCGCTGACATGAGGCGGAGGGTAGGGTCGCTGGACGTGGTATCGCCGTGTCAGCAGAGTCAGTCGTCGGTTATGACTGTGACGAGGTAGGACACACGCATTTCGCGCAACTGCTCCATGCCCACCAATGAAACCACTGGAGGACACACCTAGCGCATCAATAAGGACAGCAAGAAAAAACCTTCTGGAGCAACCCTGGATCCTAGGACGGGGGCGGCGCTGGGGGAAAGTGGTGCTCCGTTCACAAGACCACGACTTACAACGAGACTGAGTGCTATCAGCAGGGGGCGCCACGCTCACAACAGGGCAACGTTCTCGCCACTGTTGCTGTGCTCGACGCCCACAACACTCTTGCTGACAATGGCGAGATGTTGACGTTGAATCTCAACGACAATTTAAATGGTGGTTTCTCGTGGATGGCGTCTGCTATTAATAACGGACAAACACTTCTGTCCAACAGCTGCGGAATCACGATACTGGTGGACAGCGGCGCAGCAGAGCACCTTCTAGATGATGGACTAATCCCCGGGTCGAAGGACAGGATGAAGGATTACGCGCTGCTGGACACACCGAAGATAGTCGTGACTGCGGACAAGAACGAGCTACGAGGAACTGCAACCGGGATCCTCTACGGCACCGTCGTCGACCAGACCGGCAACAAGCATCGAGTACGGTTTCCCAGCTCGATCGTTTCATGCCTGGGGTACCACGTCTTCCCTCCGCCCTTAGCGATGAAACGGGGGGTCACCACCATCTTCGAGGAAGGTAACCCTCATCTGCGGACAGGTGAGGTAGTGGTGCCGTTGTAACAACGCCAAGAGGACTTGGGGTCTGATTTAATTCCAAGTGGAGACTACTACGCTAAAACCCGGGGCCACTCTAGCATCTCTGGCTGGGATCGCCAGGGAAGCATCACCTGGGATCGGCGTAAAGTCTTCACCCCTAGATCACTGGATCATCATGATCTGGGGTTAGGATTGTCGTCACCGAGGGGTGGAGTGTCGACGACAGCTAGAGCGTCTTCGCCAGGGAGCATGCTCACCAGGAGGTGGAGCGACATCGACACGAATCACACCGGCAATTTCGCCGGGGGTAACGCGTTGCGTTTCTCCCGGGGTCGCACCTGCTACTTTCACTGGGGTTGCACCGGATGCACAGCATCACGTGGCCGCCAGTACGAAATCTGGTCCAACCGCCGAAGGCAGCTTCACCGAGGGCACCTTCGAGGTAGCGTACGATGATCTCAACTCTACCCCATTCTCACGCAGGGAGCACCGCACGCGACCCCCCCGGATCGAGGTAAACCAGCGGCAAGGTGCGGGAGCTTCGCCGACACCGATCGAGACCAAATTCGGGTCTCGGAGGAGGCAAATAAGGCGGTGATTAAACACCAAGGTCCCTTCGGGGGACAACATCGTCCGGGACCCTCGGAGTACAAGCACGTGAGACCATCGGAGCGCCAGCGGTGGGCATCACAGGATTGCCCCCGTACTTCGGAGCACCAGCTGGAGCACCAGCATCATATGGGGTCGCTGTATCATCGCCATCTACGAGTAGGACCACCGGAGCGTCGGCTACGTCATCGTCAGGGGTCGGCGGATCAACAGCGTCTGCGTCACCCGGGGGTCGCAACAAGTGCTCTTGAGCTGCGCCCTCGACCCAAGCTCACCACCGAGACCGACAGTGAGCTGAAGGGGATTCGCACGCTTACGGTGGTAGTGGGAGGACAACCGCGGGCAAACCCGCGGTTGGAAGCACAACCGCGGGCTAACCCGTGGCAGGACCTCTAGACTTCGCACACGGTGACGGAGAATCAGTATCGACATCAACGGCCTTCGTGCACAAGTCAACCTCGGGCTTCCTCTTTTTCCCGGACGGAAGGCCCAATAGAATCAGGGCCAAGATGCAGACACTGACTGCGCAACAGTGGCGGAGGATCGCTTGGCGGTAGTCAACTTTCGAAGCAATCGAGGCCATCACTCAGAAAATCTACGTCCAACCGCATCCTGAAAAGGGGTGCAGGGCTGCAATCCTGCGCACACCAGGACACGCACCGGAGCTTCGACCAAGCTTCACGTCGCAAAATATTTCACGGCTCCTGGACTTCAACATGCCTGGCAGGAGGACCCGCCATGTGGACGAATACTACCTGGTAGTCGGTGTATACGAAGGGTGATGTCTTTCCGACCTATTGATATTACGGAGGACCATAGTTAATAGGACTTATGGGATGGATAAAAACCTATATATTTAACAATTTTTACTAACAATTTTTGGTCCTAATAACTATGCCCCCCCGTAATATTAATAGTAGTCGTAGTCTAACAGCTGTGAAAGCGCTCGAAGCGCCTCTTTGTTTCTTTGTTTTGTGAGCGGTAGGAACACTGGGAGACCGCTCGATTATATGTTTGTAGTGAAATGACAGGAGTCACGGTTCTAGACTACGTACTGCCAACATCTTTCAGGCTAGCAGGTAAACCTACGTAAAAATTGCGGGTTGTACGGGATGGGCAGAGACGTAGGAGACTGCTATACTGTTTTGTACGAGTAGCTTGTCCATTGGTAGGCCAACTAACTGATCGCTGGGGTATTGTTTTCTCACCTTTTTTGAGCGTAGGTCAGCCACGAGTAGAGTATGTGCCAATACTACACACACATTGTCGCCGTTCCAACACGGACCGGGATATGTTGTTCAATGGTTGCCTACCAGGTATGAGTTACAACATTTTCCCTGCGTCAAAAATCCTTTGTTGTGCAGATCTTCGAGTTTGCCGAGAGTCAAGCAATAAAATCGTTCGGTGTAGAATAGCAAGTTTGACGATGTCACCTCCATCGAGGGATCGTATTAGTGTTATGCACTTCGCTTCGAGCAGTAAGCCAGTAGCCTACAGAGTCGCCGATCAGTAACATAGTCATCTACCAGGTGTAAGTCAGTGTTCAGTAGCACGATATTTCCACGTACTACCCGTATATACCTGATGCTTGATATAAGAATGGTATTGTCTGATACTGAAAGTTCGGCGTAAGAAGAATCCTCTCGGAAAATTCCCCTGGTAGTCGCTCGTCGGTTGTCGGAGAAGAAGCAATAATAAACGTTCACGAGCAAACCTCGAGCAACCGTCACGAGCATGCATCCTAGGAACGTTGTTGTGGGTCGGGCAGTACAATAGACTCGGTACTAGCCGTAGAGCGTGCATCTTGCTGAGAGCTGACTGATGGTAGCACCTCCATCCTCGCACTCTCCCTTCTTCCTTCTCTTTATTAGCGTGAGAACGCCAATTTAAAATTAACATATTTTTTCTCAGGAAGCTCGCAACTGGACCTGATAACAGTGATCCAAGCACTTTTCTTTTGACGATCATCACGATCGGGCACATTGATCTTCAACAGGTCTCGTGCACACAGCATACCCGTGTGTGCACTTCGATTAAGATGGTGCCTGCAATGTCGAAACTTAGATTGAGGGGGGAGTGGCATACCACCCCCCTTTCTCCGCAAGGAGCATTCGATAGCGAATACCTGTAGATACCGGTACATATGTCCATACATATCGGGTACGGCGTATCCTAAGTGAATAAAGGGTATAATTATACATAAAGCAAGGGAGAGAGCAACTGCTGCTGCCGACGAATAACAAGCGCCGCGAACAAAGAAAATGCTAGCGGGATGCAAGCCGAAAACCACAAGAAACTAGGGGAATGGGTAAACAACGAAGCACCCGACGTGTTGGTTACTCCCTTGGTGTGAGGGGGCTGGCCACGATATGTCTAGAGTTATATATCGATACACGTGATGACGGTACAGCATCAAACAGGTATACTGTTAATTCGTACCATATACATACCTGGTATAGACTACAGAAGAAGGATCGGAGTGATGTTGAACAAAGGTTTAGTTACGTGCCCGGGGCGTAAGAAATGACGCAGGGAGAGACATGCCCAGTGTCAACACCAAACTCGGACCTTGGCTCTCGTGTGAGTACTGTATCTAACCAAACTGATCAAGACGAATATATCCATGCACTGTGCCCTAGTCAACCCAACTGACCTTCACCGCCTCTTCGACATACAACGCCGCCCAGTGAGTGCAGGAGATAGTGCAGAATGTTACTATTCGAAGTAGAATATTATAGCATTCTGGTGCACATATAAATTCGCACAGATCATGATTCATAGAGGGAATAGTATCTATCGTGTTCTGATTCGTATCTGGTATAGCATCTGGGACGTATGAGGCATTGGCAAAATATACAGTAGGGAAACAGTACACACGTGGCCAATCGGCTGACCCCAAAAACCGTCATTCTCCTATATACCACCACCAACAACAACAGAAAACGGTTATACCGCTATCGCCTTGAACCTTGAGGCACGCACCACCTCCTTCACGCCCATCCAGCAACGGCGAAGCAACAGGACGAGGCTTTGACAGGGGCAAGCGCCGACGCCGCCCTCACTCAACGAAGAAGATGCCGATGGCGACGCCGCCACCGCCGCAGCATCCCGACTTGCCGCCATCGTAGTCCCTTTCCCCTCCATCCGGACGACATTCGAACTCTACCGCGAGGTCCTCGACCTCCCTTGTGCAAGCCGCATTGTTAGCTGCGCTCTCACCACTCCCCATATGGTGACCATATTTGAAGAACACGGGCTCGTGCCGGTCTTCACCACACCTCGACCTGGACACCTTGGCTCTGGAGCCGGGGGCGTTGCAGGTCGAGGTGGAGAGGTGCCGGTGCCTCCCGGAGATAGGCTGTGGTAATGGAGAGCGGCGCGTGAGGGCGATCTACGTCGCGCATGTGTTCGGGGGCCAGGTGACAACGATGTGCTTTCTTCATCAGAGGCTCGCGCTCATAATGTGCAGAATACATTGGAACCCAACCAATGCCAACCACGCACGGGCAACATTGTTGGGCTCTAGATATAAGGGGAAACCTGGCCGCAACTACGTCTCCTCCTATTGCGGGGGACCATAGTAAATAGGACCAAATGTTTTGAGTGAAAATAGGCAAATATATGGGTTTTTGTGTGTACCTTAGGTTCTATGTACTATGGCCCCTCGTATTACCACTCCCACAAGGGTTCTCGACCCTTGCATACAATAGTCTCCAAAACAGGAAAGGCGGTATAGCAACCTAGGGCACCAAGCAGAGCTTCGAATCAGCTTTCACTCTATCTTGAGTGGCTCGCTCCTACTTCGCCACACCCGCAGGACGAGTCAGGGAGTGTCTCTTGAGACTTCACCCACCAGCCTCTATGCGCCATCAGCACCAGCCATCGCATCCAACCCACTATACACCATACACAACGGAAATTACAAGGGCGTGTTCAATTATGGCATGCACACTGGGGCAGGGAAATCTACCCGGGTATAACCTACCAAGGGGTATGCGAAGCATGTTGCCCTGTTGCACTGCCCCCCAGTACCGTACTCGTCTCCACATCTACATAATACGTCGAAGTATGAGATTTTGGATGTTTTATCCATACAGTCGGGTGTCCGTCGGCATAGCGCCAAAAACACCTGTTACTCCCTGTTTTCACCCGGTCTACCCGGTAGAACCTGCCAAAGAAAAAATGCTACCCAACAGAAAAGCCCACCAAGACCAAACCTGTCTCGGCTTTTTATTAAGGGCTGTCCACTCGTCACCGAGGCTGTGAAACCGTCTTTTTTAGTTGCTACACGCCCCAACCGAACGCCTGTGTGGCGCGGAAAGCCCATTGGGCTAAACTATACCAGGTCAGTATTTTTGGCTACAATTAATACTGCTGTATGCATTCAAGTGCCGGTATGTATATATTATACGGGAACGCACACACTGTTCACGGCGCAAATAAGTCGCGGGCTGTTCACTGATAGAAAATCAGATGAACCTTGTTTGTAAAAATATTGACGGGGGGGGGGGGGGCTTTCTTGCGAACAAAACCCGACCAACCAAACCCGACGTGTAACGCCCTTTAACCGTGATTTTGGGTGTATTTACGTACGAGTATACTGAGTGAGAGTTGAGCAAACGCCCCCCCTGATCCCGTGGGTAGGAGCGTGGACGCTTTCCTCCCCCCCCTGCCCCGCCTACCGAAGAACGACCTAAATCAAGACGAACAAGAGCAACACATTTGCCGCCACAGTAGGCACCACCACGCCACGACGGGAGCGGTGAGGACGCTGATATTTCAAACGCGCGTCAGCTAGAAGGCATGCAACGTCCAAACACTCGTTTTTTTGGTGGACTTCCGCATGGTCCCCCCCCCCCCTCCTCCCGAAACAAAACATATTTTCTTGTTTCTACAGTAGGGCAGAAAACTGAGAACCACTCTTTTCTATGTCCTGTCTACTCCTGGTCCTTGACTAATTCGGAAGGTAGCTTGGCTGGTGGCGCATTGCGCATCGTAGATAGCGTAGCATTTGCGTGTTGCTTGCGTATCACAAGCGTGACGCACAGAAAGTAACGGCAGGAGTTCCTGTCGGAGGCTTGTGCGAAAGCAGTGACTCATTGTCGGGCCACTAGTCATACAGCCACTACCCGGCATTCCATGACCGCAACGGTCCTCCCCCCGGCTGAAAATTTCTTCCCCCAACGAAAAGAGCGGCAGGGCTATACCGTCATCGCGGCAACCCTCCCCCCGCCGCCACCCTAGCCACCGACACGGCGACGTCGATCAGACCTTCGACTCGGCGGCGTCGTCTTTGCCCAGGATGTCGAACCACGGTATTACCCACCAGTCGTGTTCGGCCCACACATTGTAAGCGTCCTTGTTGACGTCCATGTATAATGAGTTGACGTACTCCTTGTCGAGGACCTCCTGTATGCGGGTGCGTATCTCGTCCACCACCTATAGAGTAAAGGGCGTTTTTTGGAACGGGAGACAAGGGTGACGTTCCCCGTGAGAGTTCACAGGGGACAGGGGACAGGTGGGTGGTGTCGGTGGTGACTGACGACACGATTTCGAAGAACTGGCGAGTAAAGGAGGCATGACAAAATGCGCACTCTAATCTATAATGTGGTCGTGGTTGATTGCGTTGTCGTTTTTAAGTTTAGTTGTTCGAGCAGCGCGCAAGGCCTCAAGCCTCGTCGCTCTCTTATGCTTGCAACGCCATGGCCACGATGAAAGGCCCCCGATTATAAACGGCTCTACGCCCAAACCCAGACAAATTCGTTCGATCTTGGTCCCAAAAAATAGCCGCCGCAGGTGTGTTGTGGCCAGCAGCTTGTCGTCTGGTATTCGTAGCTATACCTCTCGTCGTGCGCACTGAAATAAGTACGGTGCGCCTTCCCTTCAGAGACGACAAACACCGAGGGGGAAAAAAACATGAAGCGGCTCTCAACACACAGGTGTCTGTCCTATTACGGGGCTAAATAGGACCTACGGTACACGCAAAAAAACTACCAGGTACAATTTTTACGTATTTTTAGTGGCATTATTTGGTCCTGTTGACTATGGTCCCCCGCAATAGACCGCCGGGAACAAACGACGTCGGGTGTGTGCAAGCGGAACGCAAATCGAAACACAACGAAGAATCCCAGAAAAAAATAAGCAAGCGTGCTTGTTTTTTCTCGGTGGCCGTATCATTCTCCCGCTGCCTGCGGCCACGCGCCGAGATGTGCGTTTCCATTCAAGACAAATCTACTTTTCTCCGCGGGGTCCCCCTGTCGATACCGCTTCTCCTCGCCTCCTCTTCCCCCGAGATCCCTGAAAACAAAAACACAAACACAAACTCCCGACAGCTACGTAGTGTCCCCTCTCCCGTCCTTGCTTCTCCTACCACCACCCTTACCGATTTGTTATCCCAAGGAAACGAACCGTGCCGAGGGTATACGCGCCGATACGTGATTCATGCGGCGTCTGCAATCAAATCACCTCGGGGTACATGTCCATGACGTTGTACTGCTCTCTGGGGTCAGCCTCTAGATCGAACAGTCCGCTCGTGTAGGTTGCGTGGGGGTAAGCCACCCCACAAGCCACCCCGCAGGAAGGACAGCTCCCTGTGGCTTGGCATGTGTTATCGGAGTTCGTCATATTGTCCTGTGTCCGTCGTGTCGGGGCACGCGAGGGCGGGGGCGGGGGCGAAGCGACGGGGTAGATTGACACCCCCCCCGTTCAAATTGCCCACGGCGGAGTCGGGAGAAAACGAAAAAGAAGAAGAAAAAGGACGGGAACACCGCAAGCAAACAGCGGAAAGCAAGACGCGAGGATGTCGTCCAAATCCTTCACGTATTTGTGCGCTACCTCGTCACACACGATTTTGCTATCGCGGGGCCTGGAACGACACAAATCGCTTGCTTGGTGAACGTCGCGGCTTGAAACCCTGGGCGAAGGAATACGGCAAAATCGGACAGGCCACTACCGAATATTTCATGAGAGAAAGACAGATTCCTGATCTGTAAGATACGATCTCGCTAACGTTTCGCCAGGTGCAGAGTACCTACTGGTATATGACAGCAAATATATCTTGAGGGTTGGATCTGTAAATACGTACAGTACACAGGTCCTGCACAGCATCTTAGTATTAATGGCGGGTTAGACCGTGTATACTAGATCGTGTGATCTACAGTGAATCGTGATCTGTTGGACGTGACGAAGATTTCTAGGGGGGGGGGGGGGATACCCCCGAGCCGTTGGCTGTCGAGAAGGTGGCCCAACCATCCGGACCACGCCGAACGCAACGTCTCTCACAGAACAATCGGTCGGACTCACAGTTGTTCAGCCGAAACTGGTACGTATTTGTTCGGCCCTTTGGGCCATCAGAGGGTTGCACACCGCAACGGAGATAAATGTATAGCGATCTACGATTACCATCTCCGTAGATAGATCCTAAAACGTGCCGTTATGGTATGCTTGTGCAGGATCTGCACAAAGATCCTGCAGGATCTAGTCCGTCTATATACAAAGATCCAGCACACGTATATAACCCGTGCAGCTGTAGATCATGCAAATTCTAAGGCTCCCACCCGGCTTAGCATATTTATGGGTTAGACCATACGGATCAGGAATCCAGCTGCCCCGTAATATCTAGATCATGAAGTGGGGATCAGATCGGCGGTCATCTGTCTGATGTGTCATATGTTTGTCGAAAAAAATGACGATTTTCCCGGGTTACTGGGATCTTCTGTCTCGAGTAAGTCCAAACGTAGTCCGCAATACCTCGCGAGAACCTTAAAACGTTACGAGTACGTATACCGTTGGATTTCCCGCCGTTTGACGGTATGCGAAATTACTGTCAAGTCAACCAACTCTCCGAGGCGCAAAAAAACAAGCAGGGAAAACGGGAAAACAGGGAGATAACCGTTCGTTTTCTGTCCCCGGTCCCCGGTATACCGTAATCTGTCGAACGACACGCGTCGCGAAAACAAACTACCTAGTACGTACTTCAGACCTGTCCAGGATTATTTTCTTGTCCGTTGTTGATGAAAGAGGACCTTTAACAATCGAGGACCTGGGAGAAGGGATCTTTAGGTTGGTAGGCTGTTCAGGTGTTTTGGTTCCTGTTGGGATCAAGGTACGGGTGAAGACCCAACCCAACCCCTGACTCTAACCTTAACCCTAACCCTAACACTGACCCCAAACCGCAGCCAAAACGGGCCAAAACTCGCCATAAATCCGAAGTGCAGACCACGCTACGCATTTTTCAAGTGAAAAACATCCCTAAAAATCCGTCCTCCCAGATTGCTAAACCTACTCTACTCGAGGTGATGAAAGGAGGAAAATCGAGGTCCGCAGGTCGGAGAAAGTACTCGCACGAAAAAATGTGAAAAGCGGCGAAGTACTCGTACGTACGTAGCAACGTTTTGTTGTTGTTGTGGTTTCCTGCCCGGCTAGGCTCCGGGTTGGGGTTTTAGGGCTTGTGGGTCTGCACCCCCATGCCTTCACATCCACTAGGAAACCCGCTAGAGGGCTGAGTGGTGGAAATCGATTTTATTAGCCTTGAATTCGTGTAGGGTTTGGTACGTACCAGGTAATATTTTTAGTCTACATTTCCCTACACATGGCGTCGTAGACAGGGCGTGAGATTATGCAGAGCGAGGTATTTCCCCGAAAAAAGGAAAAAAAAAAGAAGGGGAATACATACCTCACGTTCACGAACCCGTAAAACTCAACTCACTTAGGAAACACCCAGGAAGGAACGATGACAGCAATGCGATCATTGCGTACTGAGTCCGGTACCGAAAAGTCGGAGGTAAAACTTGGATACTTACTTAGAGTCCTTCATGGGGGTGGGTTCTAAGTCAGGTCTATTAATAGTGATGGAGATTGTGGTGGAAATCGAGTTTATAAGCCTAAAATTCGTGTAGCGTTTGTTACGTAACATTGTTATAGTCTATGTATATGCATTTCCCGACCGGGTTGAGCAACCCGATCCCTGGAGTATCTATCCTACGCGTGGCGTTGTAAACAGTACTCAGACTTACCGCCGCTTGAACCTCTGGGTCGAAGGTGTAGTACCCCTGGCAGAACTCGTTGAAGATGAACTTCCATTTCCCCAGTCGGTACGCTCCCTGAGGGAGGAGAAAATCGGGCTCTCTGATCCTGTAAATTAAAAAGATGAAGACAGCAGGCAGTAGACAACGCACGATCACAATCACGACAAACAACACTCGAACTACCCGGGCGAGGTCGAAAGGAGAGGGTTTGGTTGTATCGCACTAATATTTTGCTGACATGTTTCTACTGACCTGTCTACTGCTGCTGCTGCTGCTGTCTCGGCGATGATGATGGGCGCCTCTATCTATAGTAGCACCCCCTTCGTTTTAGTTTATTATGATGAGCCGGTCATGATTGATTGTTGGTCATTGGTCAGCGAATGCTTCACGCGTCGGACACACCACGATCTACGTATATATACACAGCAAGCAGTAGATCATTTCTGCCGGTTTATGAGATGTTTGCTGAGCACGATCTGTGTGTAGCGCACAGATCTAACCCAGGAAACCTGGCCTCCAAGTAGGTCATGCGGGTTATATACGGCTCACCACCCGGCAACATGAGCTGTTAACGTGAGGAGGAGGGTGCAGAGATGTAAGCTGGTAAGCGGCACAGGGATGTCGGTGCTGGGTAGAGCACGCTGCTTCTAGTTCCACGAACTTCTTATTAATGCCCTCAAGCGAGTTGAGAGAAAAAAGGGAGATAACTCGACTAAGCGATAGTGGGCTTCGCCAGGAGCGCAACTCAGCCCAGACGTCGACCAAAACTAACCTGGTACGTGTGAAGATACGAGTACTCCCACACACAACATTCCCAAAGCGCTACGTACGTGTAACCATACAAAATTCGCATACGGGTACGTTCCCAAAACGCTACGCGTAGCTCGCATAAGATTCGCAAACGGGTATGTACGTTCCTATACGGTAAATGTGCCACTCCATCACATTAGCCCACCCTGAATAGTCGTAGATACAGGTCACACGACGATGAAACATGACGACCAGATCATCCCAAAATCGGGAAAAGAGATCGGACATGCGGCTATCCAACACAGCAATGAGGTGATAGATCTACCCCAAACCTGGTAGTGAGGCTTCGACGCTTCGCTCCAGAAATACCGGTAAGCATGCAGATCAGGGATCTATATATCTGCCCTGAAATATCTAGTTCATGAACTGTGGGAACTGATGATCTGTAGATGATTTGTACACATTATGTAGATGATCTGTCCGGGGTATGGAAAGTTCCTACATAAAATTCTCTCGAATGGCTTGTTCTGTCGGCGACGAACAATGTATCGCTTTTACATGTATCTCCTGTTTTTTTTCTGGGTTTCTGGCATACTGCTGTGGTTACGTAGGAGGGTATAGATAGGTATACACTGCTGTATGTAGTGCGCGAGTAAGGTATTGGGGGCCAACTCGAAAGAGTCCTTTCTACGTACGTATGTACCCGGGTATCATACACCATCTGAAAAATATCGCACCATTCGTATATACGAGTAGACTATACCTGGTACGTAGTATTGGAATATCGCATGTATTTTTGGATGCCCTCGCACGGCGTGAAGCGTTCCGTTTTCCGTGTCCCACCAGGTTGTGCCGCAGGCGTCATGGCCACATAGCAGTAGGCGTCTTACCGAAACATCTGCCTTTGAATTTCACTCCAGTAATATTCTACGCCGCCACCGATCATTACACACAATGATTGGTTTGGATGAGGCCTCCTGCCCGAAAGCATGGGGGGGGGGGAGCTTGACCAGGATAAACTGCACCGCGTTGATGAGCGCTCAACGGGGTGACCATCCCTGGGAACCAAGTTTGTTCCAGATCCTGGGTCCGTGTTGCTGAGTAGCGACAGTTTCGCCCAGACACGGCCGTGCTAATCTAAAAAGAAGACGTCCGTCTCGCGCGATCGCCTTGTACCCAACGGAGGCGTCCGCTTCCGACACATGTCTCTAATAGAAATAACTATCGTTCATACCTGGTACGTACGACTCGTACGGCGTTCTGTTTTTGCGCTCGGGCAAAGCAAAATATGGTGAGAGGCACCAGAGAGAAGGCACGACGACCACAACAACAACAACAACAACAACAGCCAAACGACCCCCCCCCCCCCCCCCCCCCCCCCGGCGCTGCCCGCTACACGAGACTCGTCGCTAAACACAGACAAACAGAAACAAAACAAGCGTATGTCAGTGTGTCAAGCAGGAGCGGAAACACTCACGCGTCTCCTTCTGCCCACAGGACGTAGGGATCGACGTTGTACAGCATCTCCGTTCGAGGGCCCTTGCTCGATGCCACCAGATCGGGGCTGGTGATGTGGGCCCAGTGGCTGATGCCGTCCAAGTCGCCCTTGCTGGAATTTCCGTCATCATGCCGCGCGGGGAGTTAAACAAAGGCGGGGAGATGGAAAAGAGGGGACGGATGCGGGGGAGGGGGGGGGGGGGATCCGGAACATGTCGTGAAATCACACGCGCACGGGTTCTTGTCTTGTCGTCGACGTCATTTGCTAAGGTGCTCATCTGTTGACCCACGTATCGGTACAAGGTTAATGTTGATCAAATCGCCTACCCAAACTAAGCCTTACAACAGGGGGGGGGGAGGGGGGGAGAGGTGGATGCTTTCTCCTGCGAGTTTCTTGTGGCGGGGCTTCATCATGCACGCGGAATGAAACAAATACGGGGAAACGGAAAAGAGGGGCGGAGGCGGATGGGGGAGGGGGGGGGTACTCGATAGGAGAGATGTACTCGATCTCATGCATGGCCGTAGTCGTATAACCATAGACCCTCGCATCCCTACAATGCCGGGACGGAGCATTTCGGGTTTTCACCGATGGGGGAGGGGCAGGAGCGAGGGGGGGGGGGAGAGGTGGATGCGCTCATTTTCCCTGTGAGTCTGCATGGTTGTAGGCCCGACTGTGACTGCTTGGGGAGAGGCACAAATGAGGACGCTGAGAGATGCTGCCCGCTGTTGTCGTTGAGCTGTGGCAGTGTGGGTGATGTTTCGATGTCCCCCTGCACTTGAAGGAGATTGCGCAATAATAGCGTAGATAGTACTACATGCTCCGTAGTGCGCTCGCCTCAGGCGAAGGAAGGAAGGAAGGAAGGAAGGAAGGAAGGAAGGAAGGAAGGAAGGAAGGAAGGAAGGAAGGAAGGAAGGAAGGAAGGAAGGAAGGAAGGAAGGAAGGAAGGAAGGAAGGAAGGAAGGAAGGAAGGAAGGAAGGAAGGAAGGAAGGAAGGAAGGAAAGGAAGGAAGGAAGGAAGGAAGGAAGGAAGGAAGGAAGGAAGGAAGGAAGGAAGGAAGGAAGGAAGGAAGGAAGGAAGGAAGGAAGGAAGGAAGGAAGGAAGGAAGGAAGGAAGGAAGGAAGGAAGGAAGGAAGGAAGGAAGGAAGGAAGGAAGGAAGGAAGGAAGGAAGGAAGGAAGGAAGGAAGGAAGGAAGGAAGGAAGGAAGGAAGGAAGGAAGGAAGGAAGGAAGGAAGGAAGGAAGGAAGGAAGGAAGGAAGGAAGGAAGGAAGGAAGGAAGGAAGGAAGGAAGGAAGGAAGGAAGGAAGGAAGGAAGGAAGGAAGGAAGGAAGGAAGGAAGGAAGGAAGGAAGGAAGGAAGGAAGGAAGGAAGGAAGGAAGGAAGGAAGGAAGGAAGGAAGGAAGGAAGGAAGGAAGGAAGGAAGGAAGGAAGGAAGGAAGGAAGGAAGGAAGGAAGGAAGGAAGGAAGGAAGGAAGGAAGGAAGGAAGGAAGGAAGGAAGGAAGAGGAAGGAAGGAAGGAAGGAAGGAAGGAAGGAAGGAAGGAAGGAAGGAAGGAAGGAAGGAAGGAAGGAAGGAGGAAGGAAGGAAGGAAGGAAGGAAGGAAGGAAGGAAGGAAGGAAGGAAGGAAGGAAGGAAGGAAGGAAGGAAGGAAGGAAGGAAGGAAGGAAGGAAGGAAGGAAGGAAGGAACTGGTCCTCACAGAGTGACGGTGACCTTTGCGGTGCCGGTCAATACGGGCCCGAAATCGATGCGCTTCTAGCAACAAATACAGCCGTGCGAAAATGACACATCTGAGTGCAGCGAGACAAATCACAGTTTGACGGTATCCCTACCCTGGCGTTCTTTTCTCGAGCTTTCCCGGGTACCACTGGGACTACTACCGAGCACCGCGCAAAGACTACCTCCTCGGGGTGACTGTGCAACTGCCCACCGTATTCCAGCAACACCACCGCTGCCGCCGCATTTCATCCTCGCGTACTAAAGCGAACGTGCCACACTACGACGGCGGTAGCGTTACAACATCACTGCAGCTCGCCCTGGCCGCGACGAGACAATCGGCAGACGGCACCGCAACACGAAAACCGTCGCTGCAGCAGCGGCGCTTTCAACAAGCCCCACTCACCCCCCCCCCCCCCACCCCGCACGAGCTTCTGCGATACGCCGCGAGCGCTACGCGAGGCCCTCCCCGGCGCAAGCGGAGGCTGGTGAGCACGGCCGTTAGAAGAAGCGGAGGCAACGCATTGCGTGCCGCCTCCGTCGCCACCCCTCACCTTCCCGAAGTCTCGAAGTTTGCTGCGGTAAGCCAAGGTCGGGAGCCAGTCGGTCACGTGCATCAGCTCCCCGTACTCCGTGCCCCACGCCTCCTCCGGGATGTGGCTCGTCGAGTAGACGAGAGCAGGCACCTATATAATATATAATATATATATAAATATATATTATATATATATATGTGAACCAGGTATACATATATTTGCCAGAATCAGATGATGTATGGGTGCAACTTAAATCAAGCAAGATTCAAAACTCTTGGTGGGCGGCATGGCGTCACTGCTGTCCGTTCTCCCGTACATATCCAAGGCACTAGAGGTGGGTGGGGGGGGGGGGGGGGGGGGGGGTACCCAACCAAGCAGGAGGCAGTGGCGGCCCAGATTCAGCGCCACTATATATATGTAAGTATGCACGCGTTTTGTTATCCTATTCTAGAGCAGAATGGAGTGCGACTACTGCAGTGGTCTGCGTCCATTACGTTTCCGTTCATTTTCCATTATTTTGGTTCACCTGATATTCTCGTCTCCATGGGAAATTTCTTTTTGGAGTGATCGGCGCTGGAACCTCAAGAATGTTGGCGCGGCAAACGCGCAAGCAAGCGAGGCGCATTCAACTCGGACCGTGCTATACTGCGCGGGTACCGAGTGACACACCGGGACTGTAGGCGTTTCCACATGCAACAGACTCTGCAAGGAACATTACGAACGCGCCGGAAGCGGGGGGGGGGGGGGGAAGGCGCTACGAGCGCAAATCCCCCACCCCCCCCCCCCCCCCCCCCCCCCCCCCCCCCCCCCCGAGAGGTACATGCAAGACGCTGAGGGTTTTTGAAAGACGCGTTCTACGACAGAGGTTTCGCACATTTCCGGTACAATGTTTTCTGAATGACGGGGTTTCTTAACCCAAAAAATCGTCGTAATGCCAAATCTTGTTTCGAAAACTGACGAGTTTTTTTATACTCGAGGCCATGGTGTTATTACTCGGGGATGCAATTTGATATTGTTGGCCTGAAGTCAGTTTTCGGGTGAGGCATGGACCTCCTCCAAGTGAGGAAGGAGCCTCCGAAAATTCAGGGTGAAACCTCTATCGTAGAACTCCTCGAAACCTCGCCCGAGACCAAAGACTGCCATATATACACCACGTGCGATGAAGACAACAAACGCCTCTGACGAGTTTCAAAGCTGCTTGTTTTCTCGTCAAGACGGGGGGGGGGGGGGAAAGGGTTTCTATCGCCGTGCGACGCGTCTGTGATATGGAAATATCTCGTTGGGTTATCTTCCCCAAGAGCAGACATTTGCGTTGTATGTGAGCGTGTGCGTTGTGTGCGCGCGCCCCCTCACGGCAAGCTTTGGAGAGAAATCGCCTCTTGACTTCCATCCCATCCCTGGGCGTGTGTTTGTTATCTGATCACACCTGTGGTACTTTAACCCAACCCCTTCAAGACTGCAGTCCCGTTTCGGAGATAAACCACTCTAATCCCAACTAGTTTGTCCCCAAAACGGGACAGCAGCCCAAGAAGGGTCATAAGGGGGTGGTCGCGAGAGCGATAGGGGGGGGGGGGGGGGGGTGAAGACGCTGACATGTGTGGTGCCGAAGGAACAGAAACGGTCTGAGAGGCTGTCGAGAACCATGGGGAGACGCGTGGGTTTGTTCGGTACAGGGGCACGCACGCACTTTTTATATTGCGGGGAAGCATAGTAAATGGGACCAAATATTGTTGGTAAAAATAGGTAAATATATAGGTTTTTGTGTGTAACATAGGTCCTATTTACTATGGCCCCCCGTAATAATACGGGGAGGCATAGTAAATAGGACCAATTATTGTTAGTAAAAATAGGTAAATATGTAGGTTTTTGTGTGTACCGTAGGTCCTATTTACTATGCCCCCCCCTAATAATACGGGGGAGCATAGTAAATAGGACCAAATATTGTTGGTAAAAATAGTGAGAATATATTTGTTTTTGTGTGTACCGTAGGTCCTATTTGCTATGGCCCCCCGTAATAATACGGGGAGGCATAGTAAATAGGACCAATTATTGTTAGTAAAAATAGTGAAAATATGTAGGTTTTTGTGTGCACCGTAGGTCCTATTTACTGTGCCCCCCCCTAATAATACGGGGAGGCATAGTAAATAGGACCAAATATTGTTATTAAAAATAGGTAAATATATACCGTAGGTTTCTGTGTGTACCGTAGGTCCTATTTACTATGGCCCCCCGTAATAATACGGGGAAGCATAGTAAATAGGACCAAATATTGGTAGTAAAAATAGGGAAAATGTGTAGGTTTTCTGTGTACCGTAGGTACTATTTACTACTCGTACGGTCCCCCGTAACAGCAACCTACTGTAAAACAATTGCGGTGAGGCCTCTTCCTCCCTTTTTTGAAGGCATCTACACCTCCGCCCGCTCAACAGCAACCGAATTTTGAGCAACCATCTCGAGCTAATAATTCCGATTGCGCAATTACATGGTCTAGGTATAGGTACCTAACGAAACCCATGAATAAGAACACACGTTTGGGCGGATCTTCTGTTAATTAGAATAGGTTGGTTCTTGGATAGAACGTAATGAGAAGGAAGGAGCAAATACAGCAAATAGAGTAGACAAGCTGAAAGTTGGCACGGAAGGGAGGTAGACTTGGTGCATGGGTTTCCTTTTGTTTCCGAGGTTTTCTTCTTTCGGGAAAGTTATGAGTGATCCATGTTGAAGATCATGCTGCACATTGTCGAATGACAAGAGAAATAATAAAAATAAAAAAATAGGTTGGTTCTTGGCTTTACTCGTTTTGAGAAAAAACCCGTCCCCGAGATTTTGATTGGATTCAAAAGCGCACATCCCTGTACATATATATACTTCGTATATATACAAGCTATCCCTTCGGAGTGGCATGAGCGTAGCGTGTACTGCATATATATATGATATATATATTATATATACATACACCGTAAGCACGGCTCATGCATGGCAAGAAATAATCTGACGTTCCCACGCGGTGGCCATCGCGCGAGCGAAACGCTTGAACGGACATTCTTCCGGCGAGTTGAGACATGGCCCTCGACAAAACAACCGCCCAGAGATGACCGCTTCAACGGCGACCGGCTTACGGCAGCAACGCAAACGGCAACGAACCTCCCTCACGCAAAACAGCAGACAGTTCCTCACCTCCGACATTTCGACGCCGCCAGCCAAACGCCATTTTTTTTCCCAAACGCGCAAACACTGACCGATCTTGTATCGGCACATCACCACCCTCTCGACTACTCACAAAAACTGCACCCCTCCCTCGCTCCTTACCTCCCGAGATCCCCGTTCTCGGCCATCGTCACAACCTATTCCACCCCCCCGCCCCCCCCCCCCCCCCCCCCCCCCCATCTCCCACGGTTCAATCACCTTCACCGCGCCCTCCCAGTAGGAGTGCTTTATGCCCCGGAGAGGGTAGTTGCTGCCTCCAGCCGTGGGGCAGCCCCCGTTGTCACTGGCCACTACGATGATCGAGTTCTCCATCCACCCCTCCTCCTCCAGGTAGGCCACGAGCTCGCCGACGGTCTTGTCCAGGTACATCAAAACCTTCCGGAGACAGGGGAACAGGCAACACGGCAAATAAATGGAGAGAGAGAGAGAAAAAAAAAACAAGAAAGAAATAAAAGGGTATTCGTTCTGGGTGTGTGATCGGAATCGATTGTTGGGGATCGAGCGTCTTAACCGATCGACAAGAAAAAAAATGAACGAAACTTGCACAGCAGCACAAGCGCAATCGCAGAGAGAGGTGGCAGGCGAGATAATGCCATACAAACTATAGAGGTCGCAACTTCTAAATCGTCAGTACGTAATTTCGCCGGTCGCCCCGGTGGTTCAAGTGGTTAACCTCGAATTCTACTTGTTTGAGTCGTGAGTTCGAGCCCCAGGTGGGTCGGACTTTTGACTTTATTTGCAAAAATAAAAATAAATAAAAAAAGGGATTCAATTGTTGAGAGCGCCTTGCAGCGTGGGTAGGCACAATTCGATGCGAGTCGACGAGGGAAGAAAAATGCTGAAATCTTCTCGCGATAAAAATGAAGGCACGTACCGTAGCGGGAAGGGGGGAGAAGAGCCTGCCATGTGACCCCGGATCTGAGTTACGAGTGGGAAGGAGACAGAGAAGAACCTGTGCGAAGATAATGAATGGGATGAGCAAAAAAACAAGCAAAAACAAAAAAAATCCCCACCCCTCCCCTCTTTGCTCCGTCCCGGCAATGTAGGGATGCGAGGGTCTATGGTCATACGACTACGGCCATGCAAGGGATCGAGTGCATCTCTCCTGTCGAGACCACCTCCCCCTCCACTTTGTAAAAATATAACCCTACTTTTACCTAAATCTACGGACGATATAGTTATGTTTAATTTTTTTTTGCTTTTTTAGTTTCAAGCCAGGAGTGGCATTTTTCTGCTGGCGACAGCTGATGCTCCTCCGCTCACCCTCGCGAACCGGAGCCGCAGCGCCGAGCCCGAGCTTTCATCCAAGGCGTCCAAGATGGCCCATTCTTCGGCGGTAAAAGCGTCTGGCCCAAAATAACGAAAAACACAAAAAATGCGGAACACACGCATGGAAAGAGCGTACGTAATACTTCATTTTTTACTGATTGTTCGCCAAGTAGAGCTCTTGTTTCCGGCATCTGCCGCTGATAGTGCGCGCATGACGGCCACGGCGTCTGTTTGAGCGTCCACAGCAGTACTAAAAGGTCCGCGCTTTGATCCAGTACGTGGTAGCTCTCCCATGCGACACTTCGTGCCGCTGCTGCGCACTGCGCACGTATGGATCTATTGATAGCAATGTTCAACACAATGACAGCGCTCGAGTACTTCGCCTAGCGCTGCGTACCTCCAGCAGTATCTTTCCCGTGTACACTTATAATACGCGGGTTGTCACGTGAGTACGGACCGCCACGTAATAAAAGTTGTCGATACTGAAAAAAAAATGTTGCTTTGTGCTGAGGGATCAGGAGGTTTCTCGACACCTTGCTGGCGGTGTAGACGACGAGAAAGGCAGCAACAAAAAACGTACCATGGAGTGTACTCTTCTTTTTGTTTTTTTTCCCTACACGGGGTTTCCTTCTGTACCTGGAGGGGGGTTGCCCAAGGGTTCGTGCACAGCCTGGTGCGAGAGGTAGAGGAACAGCGGGTTCTCGTCGTGCGGCGTCTTGCCCCGGATAAGCTGTCGAGGGATAAGAGCGGAAAAAATACACACACACATCAACAAACAAGTAGAGAGCGGACGCCGTAGGCGGGCGAGCGCTTTATGTGAAAGAGAGGGGAGGGACGTCAATGGCACTGCTGTACAACAACTGCCACAGGCACAGACACGCCAGCAAGAAAAAAAGAACGCATGCTTCACAAAGGGAAGAATTGCGACTACAGCAGCAGAGCACTCCAAGCACATTTTGACCCGGCAGAGCCTCCGCCCGACCTTTCAACATTCACCAACATTTATTACCAACAATCCCCTACGACAAAGTTCACGCGCCAGCTGATTCCGAAAATCTCCTATCGGAAATCTTCGGTAAGGTTCGGTACGACCCTCCATATATACCCTATACCGAATAATCCGGTAAGGTTCGGTACGAACTCGATACCGGTACCCGACGCTTGAGTGACTTCGGTACGCCCACCGAAAAAAACTCCGTACCGGTATACCCTATTGTACACACCTTTAGGAAATTGCATCATACCAGTACTACAGTACAGTACTGTGGTTTAGTATATCTTCAAAATTGTAAAAACAAAAACGGACGTTGGGCAGAGTGGTGGGCGCACGTCGAGCCTAACGAACGGTATGCGAATGTATATGTATACAAGTCAACGCAAAAAGGGAAATAAAACGAGGACAAGAAGCGACAGAACAGATGGAAGCCCCTGCAGGTCTGAGAAATAAAGGGGGAGGGGGGACTTTCACTCGTGATGGAACCGAGTTCTGTCAGAAGCAGCGATGCAAGCGATGCAAGCGATGCAAGCGATGCAAGCGATGCAAGCGATGCAAGCGATGCAAGCGATGCAAGCGATGCAAGCGATGCGAGCGATGCGAGCGACGCGAGCGATGCGAGCGATGCACGTGACAGAAACACTTCACGCGACGGAGTCGAATGCAAAAGCGATAGCAAGCGAAGAAACAAGCGAAAGAAAGCGAAAGGACACGCGAAGCGAGCTAAAAAACAAGCCAGGCACAAGCAAAGAACAAGCGAAACACGCCAAGCACGAGCCAAGTACAAGCGAAAACACAAGCGAACGCGAACGCACAAGCCACTTCTCATCAGACCTACCTCCATGGCCCTCTCTTGGAAGACGGCGGTGGAGTACTTCCCCTTCAAGTGGACGGAGGAAGAAGAGGAAAAGCTCGTGGGTCCCGTGGAGAAGTCATCGTCACCAGCGTCGTCGTCGTTGAGGGGCGGTGGGAGGGGGGCGCCGGTCCTGTCGATGATGTCGTAGTAATCGGTCGCGTTTCCGAAACCGAAGTCGAAGAACTTGCGCCCGCCCAGCTTCGCGGTCCAAACCTGTCGGCAAAACACGGAGGAGAGAGGGTAAACCGAGAAACAAAAAAAAATAGGAGAACAAAAAAATGAGGACATGTGTATAGTGTAGCAGGCAGGCAGGCAGGCAGGCAGGCAGGCAGGCAGGCAGGCAGGCAGGGAGGGAGGGAAGCACCGCGTGAAATCAGCGGCGCATCATGTACGTGTGATAACTGGCGTGATTTGATTCGCCCCTCTAGTGGTCGCAGATGTCGACGAAGGTAACGAAGCATAAAAAGAAGAACAAAACAAAACAAAGGGCATGGGCATGGGCATGGGCACGTATAGCAGGCAGGCAGCACGTGAAGATCAGTCACGTACGTACGTACGTACGCACGCTCGCGTGTGTATATACTTCTATGTAGCATCTGCCATACGTACCTTATGTTGTTGTTTTTTTCGCCCCTCTTATTACTATTATACCAGTAGTCAAATACTACTCTGTCCAAAACTGAAAGGACCGTTGTATACCACTATTATATAAAAATAGTTATTACCTTGTGCGAGGACAGAGTAGTGTACTGGGTATGTCGGTTGACGGTCATATTCTTGCCCCTTGACGGACAGCCGTCAAGACCCGTCTAGGCACTCCCCTCACTAAAACTGCCGTAGTATGCTAGTCCTGAAGAAACCTTGACGGGGTCCTCGACGGGACAAAAGTACTCCGCGCCTACGGCACACACACAAAAACCTATATTTTTACCTGTTATTACTCACAATATTTCGTCCTACTTGCTATGGTTCCCCGTAATTACGAAAAAATCTCCCCTTCCCTCCCCGCCCCGGAAGCAGAAGCTCGATCCCCCACGGGCCCTCACTCCCTCCGCCCCTTGCCCCCCCCCCCCTCCCAATAGAGAGTAGAACTCACATAGTAGGAGAACGTGAAATATACAAGGAGGAACGGGATGGGATGTGTTAGAAGAGGAGATGAGGGAAATAGACGAATGTGACATGGAGGAGTTTGACACACTAGATAGCAGCGAAAAAAACGATCGCTATCCTAGGAGATAAGATGGTGGCCACAGGCGGCCAAACAGGAAGGGGATAAGATTAGCAAAAAGTTTCTATGTAATATATGGAAACAACGTAATGAGCGCCCAATTGTTGGAGGTGTCTCTATTAGGAGTAGGAACGGTGCTCCGTCTCGAAGGGGATGCGTGGTCAATGGTCAAATGACTAAGGCAAGCAACAAATGAGTACGCCCCCCCCCCCCCCCCCCCCTCCCAATGGCCAAACCTGGTGCGTCCAGTACATTTCCTCGTCGTTGAGGTAGCCCAAGTACGTTTCGAACCCCCTGCGGTAAGGGGTGTAGGGAGAACGGTAGCTGCCGAGGTGCCACTTGCCCACCATGTGCGACTCGTACCCCGCGTCATTCATGTACTCCGGGAAAATCTTAAGACAGAGGGGGTGGGATGGGCGATGACAGATTTTCCCGCCGGATCGTTTGTAGAAGGAGGGGAGGGGAGGGGAGGGGGATGGGGGGTTTACCGACCGGGTCACGAGGAGAGGAGAGTGGGGGGGGGGGGGGGGGGGGTACTCATGCCATATACCTTTGTGGGTACATGACTATAGACCCGCGCATCCCTACAATGGTGGGACCGATTGCGGTAGTGGAGTGGACATACGAAAAACGCGTGGAACAAGGGTCGTTCTTATCCGAGAGTTTTTTCCCCATAATTTCTATATTTTTCCCCCAAATAAGTGAAGTTTAACTTTCCTGTTTTTATTTACTCTGGAGAATTTCACGAATAGTGACACAATGCCTCCGTATCTTGATCAAAGATGTCAGGAGACAGCACTTTTACCCCTAGACAGACAGCGTCTAGCAAAATGCCTAGACAGACAGCCTAGACAGCAAAAAACGGGGACACGACACAAAATCCCCGGTTTTTGGAAAACGCCTGACCATTATATTGAAAAATGCTGGAAAATGTAATTTTCTTCTATTAATAATGCCATTTTTTTGGGCACCATTGTTTTTGCACACAAAAAATACGCGTTCAGATCTGCAGCAATATACGAGTGTATCTTGTAATTAGTTTCGCCACGTGCAGCTACCGCACAGGGAAGTACATATATTTTACGTATGATATTTCTACATGGTATATACCAGCGTACCAGCGTACGCGTGGGGACATTGACAGGAGACAAAGATGGCCATGGAACATGAAGCGGTGCAGCTTTCAAGGTAAATCCACAAAATAAATAGGGGTTTCCATGCAGATAAGGAGGCGTTTTTCTACCGGGGATAGGGGACATATGTCTAGACGGATGGATTTGCTTAGACAGACAGCCTAGACAGACAGACAGCTAGACATAGACATGTCTCCTGACATCTTTCATCTTGATACGTATCTCCGATTATTTCCAAACTTGGGGGGGTCCTATATTTACTACCCTATGTTCCCCCGTGATAGTTATGATCAGCAATCCATGCTATTAATAGCTCTCAGGTCCAGCTGCATCCCACATCTTCATTGTTGTTTTTTGTTTTTTTTCGTAGTTTTGTTTTTGTTGCTGTAAGCGATCTACGTGAGGGTACGAGTTGGCGCGCCGTTTCCCCGCCCTTTTTTGGAGGGAAGTGGTTTTGTCTGAGCAAAAACTGTTGACGGGGGGCTATATTAAGTAGGACCTGTGGTACACACAAAAACCTATATATTTCGCTATTTTTACCAACTATGTTTGGTCCTACTTACGATGGTCCCCCGTAATAGTGTCCTGGAGGGGGGGTGAGTACGCATTCGGTCCGTGCCTGGTGGTAATACAGTGTAGTCGATTCTGGTCGCTTTCACTTTTATTTGTATCCCCCCCTTAGATTCGCTCCATGTATTTATTATACTACCCTGTAGTTCGCACTTCCTGGTGGTGTTCTATTTGCGTTTGTGCCGTTTTGGTGGCGTAAACAGGCGTGAGCGCTTAAAGCAACCACACTCGAGCTAAAGTGAACTGATTTAAAACCGACTATTACGGGGGGACCATAGTTAATAGGACCAAATATTGTTAGTAAAAATGGTTAAATATATAGGTTTTTATGTATACCATAGATCCTACCAACTAAAGCCCCCCGTAATAATCGTAGCGGTCCTGTCACCCATTTTGCCCTTGACGGGTATTTCTGTTTATCCACCCACGCGAACGGCATATACCGCACAAAACCTGCTGCCGTCGTAGCTACTGCAGCAGTAGCGACGAGCAGCCGGTCAAGCCACACTAGCTTCCGAGGTCCCGCAGGGTCCGAAAGGGGTAGACACGTTCGTCTTGGGGGCGCTCGGTCACAGGCGTGGGGGTTGCGGTTGAATGGCCTTGCGATTTTCTGTGTCGACCAGTCGAGTAGAAACATGACTAAAGGAAAATCGTGCGAAGCGGAGGCATGTGCATTGTGACCCGTTTGATGGAACAAGCTCCCTGTCTGTGCCGATGTTGTACCCCGAATTTCGCGATGGCTCTGGCGACGGTGTCGTGTCATGAGCGGCATCGTCATCTCTCTCTTATCTCTCTCCATCTCAATGTCCATGTCTACAACATTCCAAATGATTTTGTCATGCGCATATTTACATGCGTACATGGCCTTGTTTTCGGTGCCATGCACGCAGTCGTCTCTGGAATTGAAGCCCGTGACAGCACAGCAGAACAAACCACACCACCACCCTCATTGCCAGGGCAGAGTGGTGAGAGTGGTGAGCATCAGCGTTGCCGTTGGCCACATGCTGCACTAGTCACTGTTGTCCTGCTGAAACACGCGACTTCAGCAGGCTATTAATAGTGTTTTTTAGCGCTGCCTAACCAACGAGAGTTTACGATTCCGAGTTCGTTGAATCAACCTTGCTACATCGACCTCCGGGTCCACCCCGTTCGCCATTTACGCGTATACAGGAGCACACTACGTACTCGTGTCATAAACCGTTCATAAGGTCTCCAGCGCACACACTCGAAAACAACAAATACTATTACGGGGGACCATGGTTAACAGGACCTATGATACACTTAAAAACCTACCAGGTATATGTTTAACCATTTTTACTAACAATATTTGGTTCTGTTAACTATGGCCCCTCGTGATATACGATCAAGCAAGGTGAGATTCGAACTCACAACCCAGCCTTGGTGGTTTTCATCACTACCCGGCAGCCTGCAGCAGTCACGTGGCTCAGCAGGCCACTGGGTAGCGCTACTCGTACACCGGTACACACCAACAAAACGTATGTTTTGCGGGCTCGTTGAATCTCACCATGCCGCATTGATCTCCGTGGCACCGCCCTCGCGTACTACGTAGCGCGGTCCGAAATAACAACATCCCTGGTATTAAAGTCTGCGTTCTTAGTACTGCTGTAGTCCTGTTTCGGGGAATAACTATTGCGGGGGGCCATAGTTAATAAGACCTACGGCGCACACAAAAACCTACATATTTCGCTATTTTTACGAACAATATTTGGTCCTATTAACGATGGTCCCCTAAAACGGGACTGCAGTCCTAAAAGGGTTAATCGCCGAGAAGATGTTGGAGTTAAAGCCAGTATGGTGTATTTGCTATGCTGCCGCTGATGGTGTTTGTGGTACTATAAAAAGGGCGGTATATTGCTTCTTGGTCTTACATACATCGATTATATATATATATATATATATATACCAGGTATATATATATTATTTTTTTTTTTCGTGTTTTTAGGAATTTATTTTATTTTGGTCGAAATCTGGGTGTAAGATTCTGGAATTTGGTTGTTGTTCTATTGATAGGCTTTCGTCATGGTCTGAGTGAATCGTTATCATGGGAGGATATTGAGTGCTCATCTGGGCGAAGAAACAATAGGGTATTATAACAATGAAATTATGGTACTACCTGTACGCTGTATCGAGTAGCAGGGAGGATGTTGATCGTGCTTGCACAAGACACGATCGCGAAGAACGCAGTTTGGGAAGGCTGGGGAGTTTCAGGGGTAGCAAGGCTTTGTTGTTGTATCTCGCCGCCTGTACTATTATTGGGAATTCGCCCGGCAAGGGCTGCCGTGCGCTGCTTCTCCATGTTTTTCGCGTCAAGAGTATGCCGTCGATGTTAGGGTTCATATCAAGGGACTCCCAAGCCTCTGCTCCTCTCTCCCGTTCCACAGCACGACTGCTCGCGCTCAGGGGCCAAAGCAACACGATGCATATTTCTCTGGTTACACACAGCGATACCAACCTTTTACTGAGTCATGTGACCCAGTAAGCCAGTGGGTGGCCCTATATATGACCAACAGTTGCAATGCCGTGGTCGTATTCACCGAGCAATTATCGGTAACACCTGTCGAGCTTTGGAAGCGCAGTCCAACGGGCATCCAATCCCACGCACGATGCATCAAAAGTCAGAGCAGGGAACGGTGTGCTTCGTACGTGAGGGCGACGGGGGGGGGGGGTGGGGGCGGGGGGGGGGGGGGGGGGTGTACTCGATAGGAGAGATGTACTCGATCTCATGCATGGCCGTAGTCGTATGACCATTGACCCTCGCATCCCTACAATGCCAGGACGGAGCATGTCGGGTTTTCACCGACAGACGGGGGGAGGGGGGGGGGGGGGGGGGGGCGTTCCTCTCCCCGTGAACCCTGGGCCACAACAGTAAAATCTGGAGTAGAGGCGAATATGTGTGGTGACGGTCGCGGACTGGGGGGGGCGCACATGTAACTCGATTTCGCGTTAGCTGAGAGTACGTACGTAGCTCACCACTGTTTCGAGGAAATGGTTCGACAAGAAACTGTGTACGGTACGGATATCATACGTAACCCTAACTCAAGCCCCAACTCCCTTGACCCCTTTAGGACCGCAGTCCCGTTTTGGGGACAAACTACTCGAAATTTGAGTGGTTTGCCCCCAAAGCGGGACTGCGTTTCTATAAGGGTTAACCGAAGCTTTTTGGAGCTGGTCCTCTTCGTCTAGCACCGCAGCAGTGGTGGGGTGTCAACCATTTTCTCGACTAGGCGTCGAGTAGGCGGCGAGAAGCTGCACTTGGCGTTCACTATATACGTACGCGCGTACGTGTAAATATGTTTTTCGGCACCTTTTCCGTCAACGGGAGACCCCACGGTGCCCCGGGCTGGATGACGTTGTACTGCAGCCCATATCGGATAGTGTACCGGCCGGTCATGAGACTCGCTCGGGCCGGTGTACAGATGGACATGCTGTAGTACTGCGTCATCTGGTTGGGAGGAGAAACAAACAAGCGCGGACGAGGGAGAGACAAAGAGGGACGTGGTACGAGGCGAGGAGCGGGCGTCGTGGGACTGGGACTGAGTCACGATGCCTACACAAATATGCCAGGATTGAGGACTTTCGTTTACCACTGCTAGGAGGGGGGGGGGGGGTGTTGTGCAACACGGAGCTGGGGGACACCTAATGGTCCCCCCCCCCCTCCCCCCCCCCCCTGTCCCCCCGCGCCTATAACGCCATATATGTGTTGTCGCTCGGTCGGTAGCTTTTGCGCTGGAGATAAGGCTTAGACGGCGGCAGTCAATCAAGCTTAAGACACACAACGAAGCTCACAAACACACGGGGTCCGCGGGTCCCGGGAGCGGTGCGCAAGGGAGGCAAGGTGCAGAAGCGTGACCGCATCTTCTCGCGTTCATTTCCTCCACCGCCAAGAACCTGTACACTCTGTCTGCTCTCGCGTGAACATCATCGCCGCACGTATATACACATGGCCGCCGCGTGCATCCTCCCACACCCCATTTTCGCGTGCTCAAGCGTACTCCAAAGTTCCACTATATCCAGCTATAGGGATGACACCAGAGACGATGCACCGACGCTCTTCACCCCAGGGGCAACGAATCGGACTCGCGCCACGTGCCCGACCGCGCATTGCAGCGTCGCGCTATCTACCGACACGCTCCGAACGCGTCGCTCCTGCGGCAAACTGCTTGCTCCGAGCCGAGACACTTTTCCGGGCATACGACACGTCTGTGATCCTCAAACCGTGCTAAGGCTCGGTATGGCAACAGCGGAGGGCGCGCGCGGCGGCGGGCGGAGCGGGGGCGCATGCTCCGTCCCTTTCATCCGTCGACGCTGACGCGGTTTCAGCGTCCCTATCGTGTCAAAAAAAAAAACGTAATGACGGCGTTAACAGCAAGCACCACGTCAAATGCTGAGCATCAGTCCTTTTCAGATGAGGTACGACACTGAAAATAATTTTTGAGCTGTGCTGCTCACACACCTTCACCCCGCCGGCGGCCAGCTTGTCCAGGTTGGGAGTGACGCCCGCCAGGTCCGTGCTCTGGTGCCCGATGTCGTTCCACCCCATGTCGTCGATCATGATGAAGAACACGTTCGGCTTGCTCGTTGTGACCCCCGCGCCGGCCCCCGCGCCGGTTCCGGCGGCACCGCTTGCTGTGCCCTCCCGCTCCTCCGCCCTTTTTGTCTTCACGTTCACCCCCTGTTGCGTTGTGGCTTACGATCAATGCCCGTGCGAGCGGAGCGAGGAAAAGCGGAGGTAGGGGAAAAAAAAAAGAAGGTGTTTTCGTTCGCGCTCAAAAGCCTGGATCGATCGAGCCTGTCGTCCAATGAAAATTGAAATTTCCTTCTCGATCTGGAACATAAGGGAATCGTGCTATTAATATATAAAACTAAACAGTTAGTACTGCGTAGCGGGGTTATAGAGCGGGTCCCTCCGCCCTCAGTTTGTCTGCCCATGGTTGTTTTGTTATCCTTCCGCAGCCAGATCACAGAGAGAGGAGAAAACCGGGCATGTGTTGCTCGCAGTGCTCTGCATCGCTCTCGCACGAGGTGTGCTACTTCGCAGTAAATCCTGGGTGAAACCTATTTTGAAAAAAATCGGCCGATATCCTATCCCGTAGTATATATAGTGTATCACGTACGGCGCGTCCTTTCAATTTCAACAGGGAACCGTTACACGGAAACTCCCGTACCAATGAGGCTTCTAACGTTATATTAACTTGTGTATACCTGGGTCGTAAGTAATTCGTACGTACGTGGGGAAAACAAATCAAGCCTCAATGTAGCAGAGAGTAAGTACTACAGCAGTAGGTCGATGAACACCGAAAATACTAGAGGTTCCTGACGTCCAACGTGTGCTATCGAAAAAAAGGAAACTGGTGTAAACGCCGCCGCCAGTCCGAAGCCATTGCGGAAGAAAAGGAGCAGAAGCAATACGTAATCCTATACTGGGTGAGGGTGCGCTTGGAAGGTGCAACAGCAGTTGTATGCGGTGTGGCGCGAGCTTGTTGGTTGTTGCGAAGTGGAGGTGCGATGTGTACTGCTACTGTGCGGTGAGATCGCGATATTCAAATTCGAAAACAAAAAAAAACGCCCACATCTGCGAAAAAACGAGGGACAGGGTTGGCTTATCGCCGGGGACGATAAAAAAACTCCGGGAAACACCTCTCTTCTAAAAAAACAAACACATACACACACACAAAAAAGAACGTTCGAAGTATCGTAGGCAACTTGGAGTTATGGATTCAACTGCTGCTGCTGTTCCCGTTATGTTTCCGAAGCTCGCTGCAGTCGTGAAGACCCCCTAAGCCGTCCGAAGCTGCGCCTGGTAAATTCTACGCAAGACGAATCAAAGACGCGCCAAGCTGCAATATTCCTGGCAGTGATTTACGTATGACGGGCACCTTTCTGGGGACCGGACTAAGGCCTATTTTAAGACACGTCTTGGAATGTCAGGTCTAAAACCTTGTGACTAAACGGACCATCCCCGGAAGGAGAACGCCTACCGAATCAATGGAATCCCCAACCAGTGACACAAACGGTTTATCCCTGGAGGAAAACCGCCCACGTGCTGAAAAATGGAAACTCACAACAGGAGACCCAAACAAACGGGAATCATCCGCGGAGAAAAGCAGCTAAGAGAAACCCCCAACCAGCGGACACAAACGAATTTCCCCGACGTAAACACGCCTACAGAAAAATAGAAACCCCACGTCAAGGTATACAAACGGACCATCCCCGGGGGGGGAAACGACTACCGGAAGTACTGAAACCTCCTTAAAAGGGACGCAAAACGTTGTTCTCCGGAGGAAAAACGCTTACTGAAATAACGGAAACCTCAAACAGGGGACACGAACGGACCATCCCCGAAATAGAGGAAAAACGCATACTGAAATAACGGAAACCTCAAACAGGGGACACGAACGTACCATCCCCGAAATAAATCTGCCTCGTGCAGCTTGGAAAACCTGGCCCCGGGGATGCCAGCAAGGCTAATCGGCCAATTGGGAGTCCGTTTATTCTTTGGATATATTATATACCAGCAGCGTTTCTGGCTCTTACGTCTGCAACTATCCCCGTCCCGTATACACTAACCTCCTTCGATAAACCTAGCAGCCTCTGGGTGGATTTAGCACTAACTGTGCCATATCGATAAAATTTGGAATCACATCGGAGCAGGCAAGTAGGGCGTGCTGTACGTGTACCATATCACCGCTTAATCCCAATGTAACACGCTTTTGGTCACGTGGTATCATTAGTTCTTGCCGCTCTGTCCTTAAATATAAGCACCGTGTGTGTACGTACGTACTCAAATTCGATGATAACAGTCTCTATATTTTTAGGTGCAGCAGAGTGCTACAGATGTTCTACAGCAACCATGTCAGGAGACGGTCTGGTCGGTCCAGGGAAAAAGTGCACCGGTCAAGGGTGTAGGGGCGAGTGCTGCACTACTAAACCCTACGTAGGGGTTTGGCGTGTCCGTAACGTCCGTCAAAAAGCTAAAATAAATGTAGTTGTGTCCTCTGTGTCGAGGGGTAAAGCAGGTGTGGCTTCCTATCTCCTGACATATTTGATGATCACATAATTGCTACCCGTGGCGTAATCGTTACCGGTACCTACTATTTATACTATTAATAGCGGTACAGCCATGGCTCCGCCCGTGGCGGGAGCCAGCCCTGCGTTACCCATAGTAGTTGGTAAGTAAAAAGTACTGATAATACCGTAGTACTCGTAGTGTGCTGTGATGCACAACTCTGAACGGAAACGTAAAAAACACCGTGCGGGGTGGTATCGGCCCGGGGGGATGTCCGTTTTCGTCCCCGGGTTGTTGAAGTGGTACATGTATGCAATGATTCATGATCCGGAGTTGGGGCCTTATCATCCCCGGGTACGGCGGGACTTCGCCGTTGCTCCGGTGGGCAGTTTCTCGCCGCGCGCAGGCTCCATGAGCCCCGGCCAAATCAGCAAATCATCCAGTAAGCGTTGGGGATTCCACACTTTGTAGGGCGGTATCTACCCGGGGGATGTCCGTTATTATCCCCGGGTTGTTAGAGTTGTAGATGTACGGAAGTATTTCTGATCAGGAGATGGGGCCTTATCGTCCCCGGTGCGGCGGGACCTCGCCGTTGTCCAGAGGGGCAATTCTCGCCGAGCGCTGGTTCTGTGAGCCCCCGCCAAATCAGCAATCAGCCGATGGGGGTTGTTGGGGTTTCCACACGTTGCGGGGCGGTTTCGACCCGGTGGGACTCCGTTTTCGTCCCCGGTTCGTCAGAGTTGTTGATGTATTTCGACGTGTGGAAGTATTTATGATACGGGGATGGGACCTTATCGTCCCCCGGTGCGGCGGGACCTCGACGTTTCCCAGAGAGACAACTCTCGCGGCGCGCTGACTCCATCAACTCTGCCGATCAGAAATCAGCCGGTGGGTGTGGGGTTCCCACACGACGCGGGGATTATCGACCGCGGCTTTGCCCGTTTTCGTACCCCGGAGGTTGTTGGAGTTGTAGATGTATGCAAGGGTTTCTGACCCGTGGATGGGACTTTATCACCCCCGTGTGCAGTGTGCAGGGAACTGACCGATAATCACGACTAGTCCACGTAGGCGAGATTTGAATAATTACTACGGGGACGTTCACGAGACATCCCCGGGTTTTAGGCCTTGCGTTTCGGGTTTGAGTTAGGGTCAGGGTTGGGGATAGGGTTGGTGCTAGTTACCGGTACCAGCTCCGCTAGCCCCTCCCGAGCTCCAGCTGAGACACTCTCTGCCTGTGAGAATTACAGCGACGGGACTATACGTGCGTGATATCCCCGTGATTTCATTGATTCGAAAATATTACCTGGTACCAGGGTACCTGGTATGAAATATGTCGTCAGCTGTGAGTTCGACTGATTGAGTAGTCAATACTCAAAACTTTCAAGCGTCCGTAGCAGCTGGTCTAGGCCCTAGCCTTTAAGGCATGCCTGAAAAAATACCTGAACTACTGTGTCTGAAACAGGCGTGCCTGAACTACTGTTTTTGTGCCTATCTCGCCTATCTTTTTCCAGGCACGCTTCAGGCACGCTTTCAGGCATTTGAGGCATAGAAAAACAACGCCGTTAGTCTGGAACACCCAAAACCAGGGGAAAGGGGAAACATTTTTTGAAGAGTCTCCACAGCCCATAGCCCTTTTTTTAGTCGTTAGTCGCCACCACACAGCGCTTGTTCGCAAAGATGCCAGGAGATACATCAAGCAACGCAAAACTTGCGCTGTCAAGGGTGCCTAGTAGTTGGGTGTCAGTCAAGGGCTTGTCAAGTCAAAAGTTGCTGTCTGTCAAGGGGTGAAAATGCGATCTCCCGACATGTTTGCATGTTTGCTTGCTCGTGCTCACAGCCCCCCCCCCCTCCCTGAGCAACGTAGATTTTCTCCATGGCGTTAGCTGTATGCTGCAAGTTGTGCCATTCATGAAATACATAATACGGGAGACCACAGTAAAATAGGACCAAATATTGTTGGTAAAAACAGCGAAATATACAGGTTTTTGTGTGTACCGTAGGTTCCATTTAATGTGGCCCCCCGTAATATGTAATAAATAGTGTAACGGCGTAACGACGCATTATGTTATCCACGTCATGACAACCCAGCCAAGTACCCCCCGTACGTGCGTTCACAAGCACTCTTTCAGGCATTTTACCTCTTGAAAACAAACTACTCGATTTTAGTATAGGATTTCTTCTTATTACGGCGGTGAAAAGGCTTCAGGCGTTTTATCACGCCTTTTACCACTTGAATTAGTCTAAGATTTGCGTTGGGGCGCTGAACAAAGTTTCAGGCACTTTTTCAGGCAGTTTGCCCTTTCACAAAAAAACTACTTGAAATTAGTATAAGGTTTGTCTTGAGGCGCCGAAAAGTTTTCAGGCACACGTCAGGCATTTTTTTTTGATAGATAGATAGGGACGTTAAAGGCAAATTAAGGCACGTCACGTATGCCTATCTTTTCGTCTATCTATATTATTTCACACAAGACTACTTGGAATTAGTATAGTATTTGTCTTGGGGCGCCGAAAAGGATTCTGGCACGTCTCAGGCATTTTTCAAGGCAAATGCCTTAATAAATAGATAGGCACGTTTAAGGCGACTTAACCCTCTTAGAACCGCAGTCCCGATTTGGGGACAAACTACTTGAAATTTGAGTGGATTGTCCCCAAAATGAAACCCTTTTAAGAACCGCAGTCTCGCTTTGGGGACAAACCACTCAAATTTCAAGTAGTTTGTCCCCAAAACGGGACTGCGGTTCTCAAGGGGGTAAGGCACAGGCGTATGTCTACATTTTTGCCTATTCGTACCAGGGTATATAATTTCATTTTCTTTTCATCAACACAAAAATACGTACGTCCTATTGTAAATCAACTGAAATGCCAACGTACCGGATACGACAACGAAACAACAACACAAAAAAATAAGTTTTGAAATTAATCATAATAAAAACGACGCGCGATCACCGAAAAGCGTGCTAACACTACAACAAGAAAAGGCTCGTACGTGCTATAGAGGAACAGACACCTGCTGCCCACGAACGAACCAACACGAAGGAGAAAAAAATACCGGTATAAGAGCGGCGTGGGGGGGGGAGCATATTGTACCGGGTACTACCGTGGAAGGTCTTCGGCTATAAGGAGTGGATGAACGCATGCTGCTGTGTTTCGATCGGGTAAATCGACACCCTGCTTCCTAACTATTAATATTACGGGGGACCATAGTTAACAGGACCTATGGTATACATACAAACCTATATGTTTAACCATTTTTACTAACAATATTTGGTCCTGTTAACTATGGCCCCCCGTAATAGTCATCCTCCCGATGACCGCCACAAGACCATCCCTTAACCCCTTTAGAACCGCAGTCCCGTTTTGGGGACAGACTACTTAAAGTTTGAGTGGTTTGTCCCCAAAACGAGACTGCGGTTCTAAAAGGGTTAATTAACTAAGATGGCCTTGCGGTGAATAAAGAGGGGGGCGATGTGGAAACCAGGGTCGGAGATATAGTAGATCTCGTAACACGCACGTGCGAAGGACACGTCACCGGTCAAGTAATGTCATAAAATCTCGGGTCTCGAGCGGTCTCACATCATTTTGATGGTGCAGACCCGTCCTCGGGAAGATAGCTATCGGGAGATACATTTACGCCAACGAGAGTGCGCGAAATGGCAGGGAAGAGGGGGGGGGCGAAAGGGAGACGAGGGGGAATGGGGGGGGGGGGGGGGAGGCGGTCTGCCCAACAGACTGAAGCCTGGTTATATGGCCATCATCGTCATGATGCACTCCCTTCTTTGGGACCCAAGTAACTAGCATGGTGCCACCTGGGCAACTTTGCGTGTCTGTATGCTCCGGTGCCTGCCTTTCGTATTTTATTTCCCCCCGCCCGTGATTATCGCTTTTTTGTCCCTTCTTTTTTTTCATCTTTATTTCATTCCCGTGTGTACCTCTTTGTGTCTCTGTTAGTATGGTCCGTTTTGCCTTTTTTGCGTTTTGGCTATCTGCTTCTGTTTTTGTTTTGTTTTGTTTTTTTGCCTCGCTTCATCTTCTTTTTTAGGTTTTTGTCTGCCATTAATAGTCTCCTTTTTGCTTCCCTGGTGTCCGCAGTGGTGGAGTGCCTATGCTTGTTTTTTGTTTTTGCCTCTGTTTTACTACCGAGGTATTCAGAGTTATTGGAGCCTGTCCTGCGACCACGGACTGCATTGTATTGTGAGTTAATGTGAGAACAACAACAACAACGTAACCCGTCGCAGACTCTCGGCACCAAAAGGGAGCCCCCACAGAGTCAGTCTAGCACTAGCATCTCCTTGCTAAATATCAACGAAGAATTATGCTCGGCTTACGTCGGCCGTAACGACGGCTATAAAAGGGACCCTCGCTCCGCGGCCTCATCACGGCGACGTCTCCGCGACTTCTACCCTACGACATCTCCGCAACGACCCCGGTACGAACGACCAGCGCAGGTACAACATCTACACTACAGAGTATTAATATTAATTAATAGTCTGTGCTAAAGGAGCACCCACTTAAGAAGTACCTGGTAGTACTTACATCAGCAGCAGTGTAAAGTACTGCAGTTAGTTGTTGTACCAGGTAGGTACTGCTGTGGTTGTAGTACTTGACGCATTCTACAACGTGTACAGCTGTAGCATGTCGTGCCTATCGTATCCAGTACGATGACATGGCATATTGCAATGTCTGTAGTCTGTACTGCTGCTGCTGCTGCCCGCTCTGCGTCCTACATTTATTTAAAATAATGGTATGACATCTATCTTTAACTATTAATATCTCCGATGTGTGCGTCGTAAGCTGTTGCTGCTGCTGTAGTTAGTTGTGTGACCACACCGCTCGTGCCTTTCTACAGCTTGCTGCTTAGCAGCAGCAGCAAGATACTTGAGGAGGATTGAACAGTCGGCACCGACACGTACATGGTGGTGCTGGATGCTGGATGTCGAAAGTAGCGTAGAAAGAACGGTTTCATGTGAACACACACACCGCAGGCCACACACACCTCACCTATCCTACAGCACTTTTCTTTGAGTACTCGTACACCACTGGACTCTCGACGGTGTCAGAAAAAACTGTTTGATTTTTAGATCAAGACTCCAACGCACGGTCCTTTTATTTTTCCGTCCAGCGTCCACCAGCAGCAGCAGTCGTGCATAATTTATACCTGGTATATATCAATACGTACCAGGTAGCAACCAACTTTGTAATGCGACATGGCAGAGACACGTAGACACGTTTAAAATATGAGCAAGCTCAGGGGGTTTTATACAGAGAGCTCGCAGTACTCAGTGCTCGGGGGCGTGGGGGACGGAGGGTATCTATCGTGGGTTCTGTCAAAAATTCAGACGAGGGAAAAGCCAGGCAGCTTTTTTTGGAGTAGGTTTAGCAGTCTGGGAGAAGGGATCTTTAGAGATGTTTTTTACTTGAAACATGTGTAGCGTGGTCTGCACTTCGGAATCGTCGTCCGCATCTGAGAAATTTATTTCCTGGTTCGATGCAAACTCGGCGTAACCGCATTTATGGCGAGTTTTGGCCCGTTCCGGCTGCGGTTGGGGGTTAGGGTAAGAGTCAGGGGTTGGGTTGGGTCTTCGCCCGTACCTTGATCCCAACAGGAACCAAAACATCCGAACAAGATACCAACCTAAAGATCCCTTCTCCCAGGTTGTTAAAGGTCCTCTTTTTTTGATATCAGGCTTTTTGTACCATCGATACGATATATATACACAAAACTCGAGAGCTCTGAGTTGATGGATTTGATCAAATTATCTGCAGCAATAGTTATTTTCCAAGATTAAAAAGTTGGAAATAAAAAGTAATTATTTATTTTCCGAATTCGGGGAGACGAAATAATTCCTGTACTCGTTGTTGTTGTTGTTGTTCTCACATTAACTCACAATACAATGCAGTCCGTGGTCGCAGGACAGGCTCCATTAACTCTGGAGTGGAAGAAATACCTCAAGTAAAACAGAGGCAAAAACAAAAAACAAGCATACGCACTCCACCACTGCGGACACCAGGGAAGCAAAAAGGAGACTATTAATAGCAGACAAAAACCTAAAAAAGAAGATGAAGCTAAGCAAAAAAAAAAAGAAAAAAAGAAGGGACAAAAAAGCGATAATCACGGGCGGGGGGGAAAGAAAATGCCAAAGGCAGGCACTGGAGCATACAGACACGCAAAGTTGCCCAGATGGCACAATGCTAGTTACTTGGGTCCCAAAGAAAGGAGTGCATCATGACGATGATGGCCATAACCAGGCTTCAGTCTGTTGGGCAGACCGCCTCCCCTCCCCCCCCCCCGCCATTCCCCCTCGTCCCCCTTTCGCCCCCCCCCTCTTCCCTGCCATTCTGCACACTCGCGTTGGCGTCAACGGCTGTGGTCGTGGTTGCAGCTATTCTATGCCGTTCTGCCGATGCCTCCTTCTCATCTGTATGCCATTTCCGTATGAAGGCCTCCGGCCCTTCCTCGACCCGTCGGAACCATCTGCCGGCTTTCTGTGCTGCCTCGCGGCACCCTTCGAGCTTGATGCCGAACTCCTTGAGGTCCTCCTCAAGGTACCTCATCCAGTCCCACTCCTGTCCTCCGGAGTAACCCTTACCCCCAACCATCTCCCCAAACATCACCCTCTTCGGCAAACGCTCCTCTCCCATGCGTGTCACAAAGCCCGCAAACAAGAGCCTACGTCTGCGTACCGTCGTCTCAACGCTTTCAGATTTTGTCCTGAGAAGCGCGCTAGCATAGGATAGAATGTGGTCTTCGCGCTTTCGTTTTCGCCAGCCGATGCATCGGAGGAGCATCTTGTGGTGGACCTCCCGTAGCCTACCGTAATCAGTCTTGCTCGGGCTCCAAGTAACGCAACCGTAGAGCAACGTTTCGATCACCTCGGCTCTCAGCATTCGCACCTTCAGGCGTAGGCGCACACCCGGGCGGTCATAAATTTCCATCTTATACCGTCCGAAGCATGCCCATGCCCTCTGGAGTCGACGCGTTACCTCGACACTTCTGCCCGTCCAATCTGCGCTGATAGCCCCGCCCAGATACACAAACTCGGTCGTTCGTTTGTACACTTGGCCGGCGGCGGTGACGGTGAACGGCACGTTCCCCCCATCTTTCGTTTGCAGACACATTACCTCCGTCTTGGCCTCCGAGACCGTCAGGCCGAAAGCGGCACATGCAGACACGATCACCGTCATCATCCTCTCCAGGCCGTTGGGTGATCTCGATACTATGCCCGCATCGTCAGCACAGAGCATAGCCCACAGTGTCTGGGCCTCTTTATCATTCCCCTGTCCGTCGGCATGCCCGGCCCGTGCCTTGCCCCTCTTCTTTTTCTTCTTCTCCTGCTTTTGTTGGAGTTGCACCAAGCTGACCGTGATGGCTTCATCAGCAGCGAAACGTTTCTCCGCCACACGCAGCACCGCCGTAAAAAACATGTTGAACAACAATGGCGCGAGCACACACCCTTGCCGTAGGCCCTGTTTCACGTCGAACATATCTGAGCACTCGCCGTCATCCAGCCGCACGCATGCTCGCATGCCGTCGTGGAATTGGCGGATAACGGTGAGCATTCTAGGTGGCACGCCAAAGCGAGCCAAGCCAGCCCACAGGAGGGTTCGGTCGACGGAGTCATAGGCTTTGGTGAGGTCGACAAAGCACATGAACAGCGGAGTGTCCTTTTTCCTTGCCAATTCCTGCAAGCGTCGCACCACGAACATCATGTCGACCGTCGATCGTTCGGGCCTAAAGCCACACTGCTCCTACCGTACTGGTATATGTCAAGCAAATAATTTCTGTAGTCATTCCTGATATGTTGAGCAAATAATGGACAACTAAATAAGTTGATCGTCGACTGTTATAGAACTACATACTTAGATCACAACCCCTGAGCGTGCTCGGTTGGTGCATCCCTGGCCTCTCAGAGCTCCCACTTCCAAACCGCCTCCTTTCATTACTTGCCGGACCTTTCCAGCAATTCTTTGTTTTCTCAGTCCTTCCTTCCTTTTTTCGTCTTTCGTTTCGTGTGCGTGCGTGTACTCCGAGGACGGCACGGCGGGAGAGCCCGGCGCCGTCGCGGGTGTCAGCGGGTGCTGGCGGGTAGAGGGGAGGTTGCAAGGAGCGCGGTCGCCGCTTTCGTGCCTAGGCGTCGCGTGTGCCTCGAGACACGAGGGATGCATGAACGGGCTTTGTCTGGCTTCGATTTATGATTGTTGATAGAGTATGTACGAGTTTATAAAGGCCGTTCCGGAGGGCAACATACTATTGAAGCGGTGCTTATTTTTGCGACCACGCTGAAGTTGAAAGAAGGAGGTGTGCAGTTTGAACACCAACGTTATCGAGCTGGCGAAGGACGGCCACGGTGAGCACCGGGCTTCACGCGAGGCGGGCGACGGGGCTGATTGTGGCAGAGAGTGATATAAGCTTTACCCGGACCGAATCGGTAGCGAGGTGGTCGCGAGAGGGGCAGACGGCGTACGAGGCTGAGAGAGAAGCTCTTCTGTGCGGTTTTTTTCTTTTCTTCTTTTTGACCGGGTGCAAGGTGTTCCAATCAGGCAGAAAATTATTACACGAGAGGGGACGGGGATTTTTTTCCCTTTCCGAGTTTTCGGTTTCATTTTCATTTTTTTTGCTGCTGTGCCGTGCTGTGCTTTCGCCTTCTTCCTACATACGAGTACAGACATAATAAGAGTATATCGAAAGAAGAAAATAAGTACACACAGCAGTATCCTACCTGGGGTATGTACGTAGGTACGACATCCGCGACGCGAAGCGCATATATATGTGGCCTTCGAGCTGGCGTCGGAGCTGTTTTTTCCTGAAGCATGGCGGCGGGACTCTTGGCATTATCAAGTCGCCGGTTTGCAATTACGATCCTTGAAAACACTAAACTCAATCGTGGACCTCTGTTCGCTTCGCATAATTTGATGTACTTTTTTCCTTCCTGAGCGAGCGTAGCGGGCGGCGTAGGCCGCCCGCGGAGCGAAGCGCCTTGTTAATATTATTATTATTATTATTATTATTATTATTGTGCTTGCCATCCGACAATGTGTAGTGTTGTTCTAATAAACGACTACCTGGTATTTAATAAAATAAAGTGACTCTCCAGAACAAAGGCGCGGCAGTATCCTACGACAAATCAGAACTGATGTGACGCTCATGAAGACTACTACAACTGTTATTATTATTTCTCTTGCCATCCGACAATGTGCAGCATGATCTTCAACATTGATCACTCATAACTTTCCCGAAAGAAGAAAACCTCGGAAACGAAAGGAAACCCATGCACCAAGTCTATCAAATATGGAATCTGGCTGTTATTGATGGTATCAAATATGGAATCTGGCTGTTCAGTGAGCAGTTAGTCACGTACCCGGCACGTGTTTGCTTTCGTGGTTGGTGGACGCACTCTGTACGACAGAACAATACTCGTGAGCTCGCGAACAACAGGAGGAGGGCTCAAACAAGCCGAAAACGCCTGATGGGTGGGTGTGCTATTAATAGATGTCTTGAAAGCGAGGAAAATAATACCTGGTACAAATAATAATAACAAAAAAACAGGCAGGCAGGCTCCGTGAGATTTACAGGACTCGTACTAAAATACGAAGTGATTGAGATACTACTGTACAGAAACCGCCGTATCTCCTGAGAACTATCAATAGTAATACTCGTGTAGTAAGTGTTAATTCCAGGCTGTGGGTCACCCACATTTGTTGTTCCTCTGTCATGTGATGGGTGTTAAAGAGCATGCATATGCAGGCAATGTCTCGTGACTGCAGCAGCAGCAGCTAGCTGCTGTTGTACATGCTGGTAATAATGTGTATTGTGAGAACAACACAATAAAACACACAACTGGTGTAACAAATATGTTGTTGTTGTTGTTGTTGTTGTTGTTGTTGTTGTTGTTGTTCTCACATTAACTCTCTGACGAAGGAGTCCGTGGTCACACAAAGGTGCTGGAGCCCTAGGAAGATCCGAAAAACCAAAAAAAAATCGAAAATTCGGCTGCCTCAAAATACGCGAGACGAAAAAAGCGCACACAAGATAAAACCAATGTGCAAAACTGAACTAACATGGCCGCGGGTATATCCTCTCAACTATAACATAGAAGAGTACCCCCGTTCCCACCACTAACCAACTCGTGGCTGCTGACTACAGCGGATGCTGTCTGAAGTGCTGCCTGCACCGTACGAAACGCACGGTAGTCGTGAAAACGAAAGAGGAACACACCTGCCTGCTATCTGGGGTGCTGTCAGAGTGAAGACTCGCGGATATGCAGTCAAAAAAGGAGCAATCGAACCTTACTACCACACGAATATCAACGATCGCCATAATCTCTTCCTGGACTGTCTGACACAAATATATAAACGTCTGGTGAAACAGCAAACGGAAGTATCTACAAACAAACCCCCGTGTAGACTATTTTTTTTTGTTTTTGTTTTTTTCTCATCCCATTCATTATCTTCGCACATCTTCTTCTCTCTCTCCTTCCAACTCGTATAACTCAGATCCGGGGTCACATAGCAGGCTCTTCTACCCCCTTCCCGCTACGGTACGTGCCTTCCTTTTTATCGCGAGAAGATTTCAGCCTTTTCTTCCCTCGTCGACTCGCATCGAATTGGGCCTACCCACGCTGCAAGGCGCTCTCAACAATTACGAGTATTATATAAACATACTACACCATCAGTAGTAGTATCGTACTACACTACTAATACTACTACTAGTACTAGTACTATTAATATTAAAAATAGCATTACGGGGGACCATACCAGGTAGTAAATAGGACCAAATATTGTCATTAATAATATTAATAGTAAACATGGGTGAATATTTTTATGTGTACCGTAAGTCCTACCTGGTACCTGGTATTTACTATGGTCCCCCGTATTATTATTTCTCTTGCCATCCGACAATGTCCCCCGTATTATTATTAGTTGTACTTTCTTTTGTTTTTTGCTTTCTATCACGACTTTTACTTTCCAGCTGAATATACTGTGCTGATGATGCTGCTGCTCTACTTTGCGACCACGGAGCTTGTATGTATCTCTCTCCAGGGTGAAGGAACAGCACGGACGCACTGGGGGTGCTGGATGTCGACGACGAGCGTATAGAAGAACACAACGCAACACACACCAACACCTTCATCCCAAAGGAAGCGTTCAATCCATAAGAGACGCGTCACGTTTTTTAGAGCAGTGTTTATAATACTCGTATTACGGGGGACCGTAGTTAATAGGACCAAATATTGTTGGTAAAAAATTATCAAATATGTAGGTTTTTATTAATACCATAGGTCCTATTAACTATGGTTCCCGGTAAAAGTACGTGGTGCCATAATTTTTACCCTCGTGAATTCGTGCATTCGTGCATATATATCATACCCGTCTTTATTTCAATGTCCGTCGTTGTCGTTGTCGCCGTAGTCGTCCTCGTCGTCTCGTCTTCCTCCGGATGATGCACCGATACTACTGCCGCCATCGAAGCAGAAGAAGAAGGTGCAGATCTCGGCACCCCGGCATTGCTGTCGATTGACCCGAAAACCGCGACAACTCCCACGAGGGCGAGGCCAAGCAGCACGGCTCCTGCTACCCCAGCGGCGCCGCAGCTTCTTCTGCGCCGCGTTGTGGCGGCACTATTTTGTATTATTACACCACCAGTGGGTGGTACATTTCCGAGCCTTCGATCATCTCCTCCTCCTCCTCCTCCTCCTCCTCCTCCTCGTCGTGTCGCCAACAACGGCGAGCGCTCCCTCGAAGTGCACGAGCCATCCTTATCGGTCATCCTGCACTCCTTCTCCTCCTCACATCGACGAACGATGTCACCAGAGAGGAGGCCAGCTTTCAGCGTCCGTTGCGTGTTGCAGGTATATATGTCACTGCTGTTTTGCAAAACGGCGGTGAAACATGCAACATATATATGATAGTGTCCTCGGTGGTTTTCTCTTTTCGCTCGGGCGTTCGCCTCTGTTTCTATTAATTGTTGATAAATATTATTGCTCTCCTCCTGTGCACGGTTTCCTGAAAGATTATATAACAGGTATATTAAATACCTGGTACCAGGTAGATATATACTGTATATATTTTCATTAATGAATAAAATAATGTGATATTTATGAATTATACCAGGTACTTGGTATTATTTACTTGGTATTAGAAATACACACGTACTGGCTGCAAGTACTACAGAAGTAGTACGTAATCAATGTGGGTTCCAGATTTTCGACCAGACCCGCGGAGGTCCCGCCATTCCATGATTCGCCGAGGTCGTGGATACCCTTATCCCCTTTTTTTTTTTTTTTTTTTCCTCATCCCATTCATTATCTTCGCACATCTTCTTCTCTCTCCTTCCAACTCATAACTCAGAACCGGGGTCACATAGCAGGCTCTTCTTCCCCCTTCCCGCTACGGTACGTGCTTTCATTTTTGTCGCGAGAAGATTTCAGCCTTTTCTTCCCTCGTCGACTCGCATCGAATTGTTATCTCATCGTAAAACCCTTTTAGGACTGCAGTCTCGTTTTGGGGACAATTGGGAACAAATTACTAGGAATTTGAGAGCCTTGTCCCCAAAACCGGACAGGTTCTGGACTTCTAAAGGGGTTGATAGGACTGCTATGCTGTGTGACACTGACTGCTGCGGTCACCCATATTCAGTTTTGCACATGATCCCATTGGTTTTATCTTGTGTGCGCTTTTTTCGTCTCGTGTATTTTGAGGCAGCCGAATGTTCGTTTTTTTTTTTTTTTTTCGGATCTTCCTAATAGGGCTCCAGCACCTTTGTGTGACCACGGACTCCTTCGTCAGAGAGTTAATGTGAGAACAACAACAACAACAACAACAACAATATTCCTGGACTATCTGTTTTCCTGAGCAGTGACATTGTCCCGTGACCCGTAACAAGTACGAAATCAATGAAGATTGGAACACCCACTCTTCCTCTCCACCATCGTTGATGGTGGCTTCGTGGGATCGTCCGTATGTGTGTGTGTGTTCTTCACATTAAATCGTTCTTTCTACCCGTCGACATCCAGCACAACCAGTGTCCGTGCCGGTTCTCCAATCCTAGAAGAGATACAAGTTATGTGGTCACAAAGCTACGCCACAGAGATACTACGTTGCCACGTGTGCAGTATGCACTGCAGTGGGCAATGCTATTAATAAGCCATGTACGACAGGCACGACATACGCAATCTATGAAATAGTGAAACGAAAAGAAATAATCAAAGAGAAAACGAAAACAAGGTAGACAAATCGAAAGAGAAAAAGAAGAAAAATGAAAGCAAAAACTAGGAGAAACATCTGTCGTGCCCCCCCCCCCGCAGGCGAGGTGGCCAACACTTGAAAAAGAACGAGCTGGAAAAAAGAAAAAAAATAACAAAAAACACCACTGCTTGTAGACAGAGTAAGACAAAGAACCAAGGAAAAAAATAACAAAGGAAAAATAACAAAGGGGAAATAACAGGCAGACCAAAGCCCAAAGCACCTTCCAGGTGTGGCGGCAGCAGTTTGTGGTACGAGTAGTATAGCCAGGTTCTCCCTGCTAATCCGCCTGGTACCTTGCTACCCAGACTGCCGTCTCCGCCCTGCGTTCGTCAACTATGCCCAGCCCCTTGGCGTCAGACAATACGAAACGAGCAGAGCAGGTTCGTCATCCAACCACGCCACACGGCTCCTTCAGTACGGCTTATCAATCAGAAAAGGAAGAGAAAATGAAATGAAAATCACGGAGAGTCAGCGCAAAAAAAAAAGAAAAAAAAAAAGAGAAGACAAGGGAAGACCACGTTCGAACCAGCTGCACCAGTTGGTAGCACTAGTAGTATGGTCATGTTCTACTTCCTAGTCGACTTGGTGCCTTGCTACCCTGTCTGCCATCTACCTTCCTACTTTCGTCTACCGCCGTTTCCCTCTTGCCCCTCCTGCTACCCCCCCTTTCCACATTCCCTTGCTCGGGTTTTCTGCCACTTCTCCTGTTGCCCCCTCCACCCCCGTTCCCTTGGACACCATCCACGGCGGATGCGCGGCGCTGCCTACTCATCTCAGCCTCAGCCTCGTGCCACCTCACCATGAACCGTTCGGCTGCTTCAAGGATCCCCCGGTACCGCTTCCCCGCCTTTTTGGCTGCAGTGGACCACAACGCGGTCTCAACTCCGTACACCAAGGGGGCAACTTCCGTTGACCCTTCGGTGGCTCGGAACTCCCTAAGGTCTTCGACTATGCATCTATGCCAAGTCTTACACTGTCCGCCTGGTCTCGGGTTCTCCCCACCAGCTATCGTCCCGAACATTACCCGACTGGGTAATCGCTCCTTGCTTTGCCGTGCCACGCCCCCCGCAAAGAAGAGCCGCCGTTTACGAATGGTCGTTTCGATGCTCTCGCAACGTGACATCTTGAGGGCCTTCGCGTACGAGAGGGTGGCATGGTCAGCACGAAGTCGGCGCTGGAAGCCAATGACTCGCAACAGGACTACTTGGTGGTGAGCCGTTCGAAGCTTGGCAAAGTGTTCCGCTCTGAGGGTCCACGTCACACACCCGTACAGCAGGGTCTCAATCACCTCGGCCTTCAGCATTCGGACTTTAAGGCTAAGGGGGGCGGTCGTCCTATCAAACAACTCCGGTCCGAACCGTTCGAGGCATGCTCGCATGAGGCGGATCCGTCGGTCGATTTCGAGCGAGAGCGCAGCGTTTTCGTGGATAACGCCGCCTAGGTATAAGAACTGGGTCGTCTGCTTATACCTCTGGCCTGCCGCTTCGATGACGAGCGGTGGTGCGAGGGTTGTCTGGTGTGGTGTTTGTAGGAGCATTGTCTCTGTCTTCTTTTCCGACACCGTGAGGCCTGCTGCTTCGAAGACAGTCACGATGATTGTCATCATTTTTGCGAGCCCTTCAGCCGACTTCGAGACAATTCCTGCATCATCGACGTACAACATGCCCCATACAGACCTTCGCACACACGCCAATGGCTCCTCCTTCCCTGTTCTAACTACTCCAGCTTCACTGAGTTGGACCAAATCCCTTACAATGGCTTCGTCTTGGCTGAAGCGTACTAGTACGACGTGTAACGCAGCAGCGAAGAACACGTTGAAGAGTAACGGTGATAGTACACAGCCTTGCCGCAGCCCCTGCGTGACATCAAACCATTCCGAGAGCTCACCGTCATCAGTACGCACGCGGGCCCGCATGCCATCGTGGAAATTACCGGATAATTCTCAGCATCCTGGTTGGTACGCCAAAGCTTGTGAGTACCTTCCATGACAGCTCTCGGTCGACAGAGTCGTACGCTTTCTGCAGATCGATGAAGCACACGTATAAGGGGATTTTCCTCTGTCGTCCGAGCTCTTGCAGCCGGCGCACGACGAACAACATATCAATCGTTGATCGTGCGGGGCGGAAGCCGCACTGTTCCTCAGGGAGTAGTTCCTCGGTCTCGCAGTAGTTGCTGAGGCGGGACGCGACGATTTTCAACAACACTTTGCCTGCGTGGGCAACAAGCGAAATCCCTCTATAGTTGTTGCAGTCAGTTCGATCCTTCTTTTTGTGAAGGACCTTGATGATCGCATCTTTCCATTGCTGAGGAACTTCTCCAATATTGACAAGGATGTTGTGAAAGCACTACTACTGGGCGAATGCCGGGTGGTCGATTTTTAAGAGTTCGACCGGGAGACCATCTGGCCCGACAGCTTTCCAATTCGACACTTCTGTCATCTCGTCTATGGATGGTTCATCTTCAAGCGACAGTTTAGGCGGTCGCGGTGGCAAGAGGTCGATGATCGTGGGATCACACCGATCCAATAATAGTACCAAAACCTAGCGTGTCCTACGTACTACACGCTATTACAGGGGACCATAGTTAATAGGACCTGTGGTATACATAAAAATAAAAACCTACAAGGTACCAGGTACCTGGTACTTCGTACCTGGTACCAGGTATATATTTAACCATTTCTATGCTAAAAATATTTTGTCCTATTAACTATGGCCCCCCGTAATACTATTAATAAGAAAGAGGGAATGTGATTAAAAAAAACAGTATTGATACGTAACATACGACTTTTCGTGTACATGTCTGGAATTAAAAGTAAGATCGTTTCTAATGCGGGGCGTTGTTTTTCTTTGAGTTTTTTTTTTGCGAACAGAGTTTTTTTTTATCTCAAGTTAGTTTTTGCCCCTCAACGCGAGGAAATCGAGCCTGCGTCCTTCTCGGAATGAGTTTGACTATTTCGTATTATCGGAGAGATAGTACATAGAACTACATACTTAGATCACAACCCCTGAGCGTGCTCGATTGGTGCATCCCTGGCCTCTCAGAGCTCCCACTTCCAAACCGCCTCCTTTCATTACTTGCCGGACCTTTCCAGCAATTCTTTGTTTTCTCGGTCCTTTCTTCCTTTTTTCGTCTTTCGTTTCGTGTGCGTGCGTGTACTCCGAGTACGGCACGGCGGGAGAGCCCGGCGCCGTCGCGGGTGTCAGCGGGTGCTGGCGGGTAGAGGGGAGGTTGCAAGGAGCGCGGTCGCCGCTTTCGTGCCTAGGCGTCGCGTGTGCCTCGAGACACGAGGGATGCATGAACGGGCTTTGTCTGGCTTCGATTTATGATTGTTGATAGAGTATGTACGAGTTTATAAAGGTCGTTCCGGAGGGCAACATACTATTGAAGCGGTGCTTATTTTTGCGACCACGCTGAAGTTGAAAGAAGGAGGTGTGCAGTTTGAACACCAACGTTATCGAGCTGGCGAAGGACGGCCACGGTGAGCACCGGGCTTCACGCGAGGCGGGCGACGGGGCTGATTGTGGCAGAGAGTGATATAAGCTTTACCCGGACCGAATCGGTAGCGAGGTGGTCGCGAGAGGGGCAGACGGCGTACGAGGCTGAGAGAGAAGCTCTTCTGTGCGGTTTTTTTCTTTTCTTCTTTTTGACCGGGTGCAAGGTGTTCCAATCAGGCAGAAAATTATTACACGAGAGGGGACGGGGATTTTTTTCCCTTTCCGAGTTTTCGGTTTCATTTTCATTTTTTTTGCTGCTGTGCCGTGCTGTGCTTTCGCCTTCTTCCTACATACGAGTACAGACATAATAAGAGTATATCGAAAGAAGAAAATAAGTACAGACAGCAGTGTGTATCCTACCTGGGGTATGTACGTGCGTACGACATCCGCGACGCGAAGCGCATATGTGGCATTCGAGCTGGCGTCGGAGCTGTTTTTTCCTGAAGCATGGCGGCGGGACTCTTGGCATTATTATCAAATCGCCGGTTTGTAATTACGACCTAAACTCAATCGTGGACATCTGTTCGCTTCGCATAATTTGATGTACTTTTTTCCTTCCTGAGCGAGCGTAGCGGGCGGCGTAGGCCGCCCGCGGAGCGAAGCGCCTTGTACATACATACTCAGATCAGTCTCCTGAAGGGTCGCACTTACCAGGAACTGCGTTTTTTTTGGGAAAATTGAAGGAGCTTTTAACCCTTTTAGAACCGCACTCCCATAAGTGGGGACAAATCACTCTAAATATTAGTAATTTGTCCCCAAAACGGGACTGGGGTCCTAAAAGGGTTAATAGTTCAAAACCCTCGCAAAATTGCGACCCTCCAGGAACGGGAAATTGATCTGGGTACGTATATAATATACCTCTCCGTGAGTACGTAGTACCAGGTAGTCAGACTACGGGTCGTTCTTATCGGAGAGCTTTTTTTCCAAATTTTCGACATTTTTTTCGCGCAATTTTTCAATCTTCCATATTTTCCTATTTTTTTCCAAATAAATATTGGAATGTTAACGAACTTGATATTTTTGGTTCTGGAGAATTTCACGAATAATAGTGACAGAACACCTCTGTATATTGATACATTATCGGAGAGCTTTTTTTCCAAATTTTCGACATTTTTTTCGCGCAATTTTTCAATCTTCCATATTTTCCTATTTTTTTTCCAAATAAATATTGGAATGTTAACGAACTTGATATTTTTGGTTCTGGAGAATTTCATGAACAGTGACAGAACGCCTCCGTATATTGATACATATCTCCAAATATTTCCAAACCTTGGCAGTTAGTTATGGAAAAACGCTCTCCGATAAGAATGAACATAATCAAACAGAGATTTTTCTAATTCCTAGAAGAGCCACCTCGATTTCCTCGCTTTTCAGGTCAAAATCCAGCGGAAAAATCTCTGTTTGCAACCTGAAAAAAATAAACGCTTTTGGGGAAGTAATATTAATAATAGTAGTATAGTGTGTACTCGTACGCGTGTTGTGTCGTTTGTATTCAGTTTGTGCCGTTTAGTGATCAGTCAGTGATGGATGTGAAGGGGGGTGCAGAGATATATATGTATAATTATTAAGCTGGTAAGGGTCATCCTTATCGGAGAGCTTTTTGTCCATATTTTCGACATTTTTTTCGCGCAATTTTTCAATCTTCCATATATTTTCCAGTTTTTCCAAACATTGGAATGTTAACGAACTTGATATTTTTGCTTCTTCTGGAGAATTTCACGAATAATAGTGACAGAACGCCTCCGTATATCGATACATATCTCCAATTATTTCCAAACAACTAACTATGGAAATTTTGGAAAAAACGCTCCCAGGGGCAAAGAAAGAAAGGGATGTCGGTGCTGGGTAGAGCACGCTGCTGCTGGGTAGAGCACGCCGCTTGTATTAATAGTTCACGAACTTCCTATTAATTAATGCTCCTCAAGTGAGTTGAGAGGAAGGGAAATAACTCAAAAGTGAGCACGGACGGCAACAACAACAACATCGAGGACACAACTCAGCCCAGACGTTGACCAAAACTAACCTATATGTATGCAGATACAGTAGTAGTAGTAGTAGTCTATAGGGACGCGTTGTCATACAGAAGATTCCCAACTATAACAGAATGTTCTCTACCGGGACGGGACGTTGTCATACATACAGAAGATTCCCAGACTTACAACAGAATGGTCTGCTCGCGAAGGGGGTCTCCACTGAATATCTCGAAAGAGTTACGTATAATCATGGTTCAAGTGGTTAACCTCGAATTCTACTTGTTTGAGTCCTGGGTTCGAGCCCCAGGTGGGTTGGACTTTGACTTTATTTGCAAAAATAAAAAAGGATTCAATAATTAATTGTTGAGAGCGCCTTGCAGCGTGGGTAGGCACAATTCGATGCGAATCGACGAGGGAAGAAAAGGCTGAAATCTTCTCGCGATAAAAATGAAGGCACGTACCGTAGCGGGAAGGGGGGAGAAGAGCCTGCTATGTGACCCCGGATCTGAGTTACGAGTTGGAAGGAGAGAGAGAAGATGTGCGAAGATAATGAATGGGATGAGAAAAAAAATAAATATATACAATATATATATAAAAGGCCCGACTGCAGATATAATCCCAAGACCCTACAGTACATACAACCATAATAATAAGGGTCATTCTTATCGGAGAGCTTTTTTTCCAAATTTTCGACATTTTTTTCGCGCAAATTTTCAATCTTCCATATTATGTTCCTGTTTTTTTTTCCAAATAAATATTGGAATGTTAACGAACATGATATTTTTATTAGAGATGATACTTGTCAGTAACCATCATATTCGTTACTCGATTACACTTACTTACGTCATCTGGTATACATTTACGCATTCTATGTACGACAGACAGTTTCCAGTCTGAGTTATAGCAGGATAGCAGCAGCTAGCTGTCTTTTTACGCATATATATACTGCTGTGCACCCGTACGCACAGAATAAAGTCCCAATGACGAGTAGTGCCATGGATCTACTGTTGTGGTACGTACGTACATGATCTACGGTAGACAGCACATTTAGTACGTTCTATCATTGGTACATAATGGACAGGATATCTTCAGTATCCCTCCGAGATCGGTAGCATAGTTTTACTGTAGTTCTGGTTGGAGGAACAACATAGGCTACACTGGGGTCATGGATATGTACCCCAAGATACATTGTTCTTTACGGTAAATCTGGGGGTTCTCTTCGTTGTTTTTATTTTGAACGGAATACGAGGGTATTCCCTCATTTTGTTTTTGTTTGACCGAAGTGCAAGGGTCGTCCTTGGATGCGAGCTGCAAGCGCGCACGCGCACCGCCCTCCCCTTTGAGCTCACTCTACTTTTGCTCACCATCATCAGCTTCCAGCTGAGCAATCAATCAACAATGTGGCTTGGGGTCACCACACCATCTTCTTCTTCTCTTCTATGTTGAAGCTTCACGTACAAGTCACCTGACAGTGACTACGTGTTTGCCTCGAACATTTTGACTGTGTATTGCCGGCCATCGGCAATCGAGTCTAGGCGTACACACCAGCTACGAGCTGGTACACACGCCAATCGCCATACCTAGTAGGTTATGAGCCATGAGCTTTAATAATTTTTGCTTCTGGAGAATTTCACGAATAGTGACAGAACGCCTCCGTATATTGATACATATCTCCAATTATTTCCAAACTTTGGAAAATTTGGAAAAAACTCTCTCCGATAAGAATGAGTCTAAGATTCGTCTACATGTATGCCTGGTATCCCCAAAGAGCTATGAAAATATGTGCAACCCTACAAGGATCCGCATACGGGTATACGCGTTCCTATACATTGGATGTGCTACTCCATCACATTAGCCCACCCTGAATAGTCGTAGATGCAGTTCTCACGGCGATAAAGAATGATGACCATGTTATCATCCCAAAATCGGGAAGAGGGACCGAAGATACGGCTTTTCAACACAGAAAATTAGGTGATAGATCTACCCTCCACCTCGCAGTGAGGTTTCGACGCCTCATTCAAGAAACAATCGCCTATCCGGAAGGGGAAAAAAATAAAACGCAAGAAACCAGGCAAGGCGCAAGGGCGCGAAGAAAAACGAAGGCGAAAGACAATACGTCGGCGGGAAGTATGCCGCAGAGCTTGAAAGGGAAATAAAACGGGGTCTACATCGTGGGGGCATTGGGATTGAATTGCCCTGAAAAGATGGCAATCTTTTGGAAAATCTCGAGATGGGATTGGCGGTTTTGGCGGACCGTTTTGAGGTACAGCAGTACGTACGTTCGTATCCAGTGTGCCCCTACAGCAAAACAGTTTATTAGTATTGGTCACCAGTGATGGAGATTGGGATTGGAAATGCCCTGAAACTATGTGGTAGAATATTGAACGGAGCAAATCTGGGGTTTGTGGAGAGGTATTGAATCGTTGGCGTCCTTGAACAGAGGGGATGGGCAACAGGTTCATAGAGCTGATGACGGGTGCAGTTGGTTGAACTAGGAAGACAGGCTGGGAAGGGTTGACATAGTAGTGAGGAAGAAGACCATCTACCATAGTGCTCTACTCGTGGGTATGTACGAGCAGGGGTTTGATCTTTTTTAGGAGGTCGGCAAGGTCCAGCACATATAAAAAAGCAAAACTAATGCATTTTTTTTTTCAAATCCCGAGATTGGATTGACGGTTTGGACGGCCGATATTTCAATCTAGATTTGCGAATTGAAGAGATCGGTCAATTCATCAATCTCTATTTCTATTTTTTTATTTTCGGATCTCGTCCAAAAACCGCCTTACCATGTTACTGGAAACCCTAAAAAAATCCTTTCCCACGCTCTATACCCCACACAAACCAGCTGGCAAGCACACCACACAGCCATCAGAGGCAGACATGTGCTGCCTCTGGTACAACCAACAGTATAGGACACCTGACAAGAAAACGAGCAATAAAAAAATCCGGCTGAGATTTACAGCAAAATGATAAATGCGGGAGTCGTTACTTTGAAAATAGTACAAACGCACCCATTTTGAAACAAGAAATAAACCCAGAGGAGCTATATACGAGTTGCGAGTATAAAAAGTTGTTATCATACTGCCCTAACCCTAATCCTGACCCGAAACCGGCCCAAACCGGCCCAAAAACGGGCGAGAAACGCGGCTGCGCCGCTTTCGTTTTTTTGTTATTCCGAACCTGCAGACCACGATTTCCCCCTCACACTACTAGTGACTGTAAATTTCCGGAAACTTCCCGGAAATATCCTACCGGATGAAATGCGAGTACCACTGGAGAACTGCCATGAATATTCTCGGTGACTGTAAACTTCCCGGAACTTCACGGAAACTTCCCAAAAACTTGCCCCCGACCACTCTTTTACTGCCTTTGATATGTTAACGGAGATATCCGCATGTGACAGTGTGGTGGACGTACTAGTCCGGAGGCTTAGCGCGAGCCGCTATGAGGTGTGCTTGTCAGCTTCGCTCAGAAGAATCGTATGGTGTTTGGTTAGATGGCCAAGGTGAAGGAGATGAAAGAAAAGATCAGACAAAGCTAAGAAGATTGGTTGTGTGCTTGGTGGGCGCATCTGCAACCAGCCTCGAACACACTCGGCTCTACGGCTAAATGTACTCTACCGGATCGTTCTACTGACCGACCCAAGGCAACCTTCCTCGGGTGCTTGCTCTTGAGTGTTCCTGGAGGCCTGCTTGAGAGCGTTCCGGCTACTGACGGTCGACAATGGATTGCCACGAGAATTTTCTTGGAACTTGCCTAATACGCCACATATTCAAGGCTGTACAATACCAAGTACTACTCGTACGCATGTGACTGGGTATATTCTTGCTTCGATAGTACTCCATGCTGCTGAGCGTTAACTAGACAGATTATCTACTACCAGGTACTTACTACTCTACGACGACCTTGTTATCATCCACCAGCGACTCGGTAGGCTACTGGTTACTGCTGCTGTAGCAAATTGCCTATTACGGGAGATCAATTTAAATAGGACCTACGGTAAACACAAATACCTACCAGGTATATGTTTCGCTATTTTTACCAACAATATTTGGTCCTATTTACTATGGCCCCCCGTGATAGAGAACATCAACACGATCCCTTAATGGAGGTAAACAATTCTAAATTACTGTCAGCCGTCGAAACTACTCACTCAGTTAACTTGATCTATAGTGACGTACTCGTGCTTGATACTTTCGGCTTTTATACTTGTATACCAGATGAACAAGCGATTACGAAATCAACTAAATAAATAGCGGCAGTGAAGCAATGGGCTATATAAGTACGGGTATCAAATAGAGCTATAACGTAATTCACCCCGCCGGGTATCCGCCACAATCAATCAAACCTGAACACGAAACAGAACAAGATCGCCGTCGACATCGCCATCGTCGCCGTCCTTGTTGTGCATACCTATTTATCCCGCTGCCATGTTACTTGCTATTAATAGCAGCAGCGGTATGTAAATGAGTGCAAACAGGTTCGCTCGACGTTCCGAAAACAAACCGTGTGTGTGTCCGGCTGGCCGTTGCGTTTATATACACCGTCATAACGCCCTCATTGTCGGCGCCATTCATCAATCTCCTCCGGTCGCCATTGATCGGTGACTGGGTGTAAATTTACATCACCGCTGCCACCATTCATTCGCCAAGGTTTCAAGGAAGGCACCGACGCCACCGTACTCAAGATCAAACTATCTACCTCGACTTGATAGGCCCGTCCGAAATTCCTCACCGTAGGCCCGACGCCGGCCTCCGACACCCGCTGACGACCGTCCTCTTCACAAGCTTCACGATAAGGGTCATCGACCTCGGTCTTTCTTCCGACATGCCGGTTCGCGACTCCATCTGCCGAGTTTCCGTAGTTCGGTGCAAGCGTCAGTCTTGCGGAAACCCCGACGACACCCACGACCTATCTATGATGCCCTACTCAAGCATCTTCCAGGACGATTTCACCTAAAATACATGATCAATTCCTTCGAATCAAAATTTCCCCCAGTACCACGTCACCCTCGACGACACATCATCGCCATACGCACTTCGTTGTTTGTGAATGCCAGCAACGCACCATACAATTCTGGCGATATCTCACCGACTGCGGTGCGTGGTTGAAACTCCTGTTGTTGGTTAGCACTACCCGCTATTGATCGCCTTTTTGGGGGCGCGGCTATTAATAGGCAGGCTATTAAATGGAGGGTAGTGCTACTTGACCAAAAAAAAGAAAGGGTGTGGAGTGGTGGGTTCGAATCTCGCTGCAACAGAGCAGTACATTGATTTGATCTACGAACGTGCGCACTGGAGGGTAATAATGGTTTTGATAATGCGCTCCTAGAAACTTATACGTGGGCGAAGGAGGAGCCCTTGAGATCAACGCTAGAGAGGTCGATTTGAACCGACGAAGCACGTATTTTTTTCGATATAAAACACCACCCACAAGCCTACTTAGTCACGTGACTAAGTAGGCTAGTGAGTAATGATATGCAGTACTCGTACAGTAGTACGAGAATGACAACGAAAAACAAACATGGCGCCCCCCGCGACGGCTGGACGCCCTTGGAAACCCGACTCCGAATCTCGGAAAGGACACCATGTTGCAAATTGTTTTCCGCACGTGCACGGCGGAAAGCGAAGGCTATCAGTCGCGCCACTTCTTTTGCCCGCTCACGAGTGGCCACCAACTCTAGTTCTCCTGTGGCCACTCGCATCTCGCCAGCTCTCTTCACGCATTAAATTTTGTCGAGTTCGTGTCTCGTACATGTCAGCGATGACACAGCCACTGCCATGGACGAGTTGGTGACCTCCTGTGATCTGCTCGAATTTGAGGCGGCGATGAAATGCTGTAGAGGGTGCCGTGGTAGGGGTGGGATGGGGGGGGGGGTACTCGATAGGAGATAGGTACTCGAACTCATGCATGGCCATAGTCGTATGACCGTTGACCCTCGCATCCCTACAATGCCGGGACGGAGCATGTCGGGTTTTCACCGACCAGGCAGACATTGCTTGCACCAAGCGCGAAGCGCCGTGAGGTGTCCAGCGAGTCGCATGAAGGGTGAGCTGCATCCTACTAAGAACCACTTGTGAGGCGGACTTGCATGCGGATGACAGCTTCAATGTGGGGGGGTGGTGGTGAAGGAGCCGAGGACGCGATTGGTAAATTCGGTATGTAGATATTATTGGTAATTTTCGACGCCATGTCTGATATGTGTGATGCTTATGTCACTGCCAAATTTCTGCGGAGATTGAGACGGTTGATCTGGAATTTGAGCTTCCCGCGACTAGGTTCCCCCAAGAGTAGCCGATATATTAAGGTCGCAGGAGGCTTTTAAGTATGGTCCCTCCTGCTACTTCTACTTCTGCTTCTATCCTATACGATACATACACTTTCAATCTCTCTTTCCATCGCCTCATGTCGTCCTGGGTTTACTTCCTCTGCTCTTCGTGACGAGGCAATCCGCCAATCCCCCGTGCACCCGAGTGATCATATAGATGTATGGGGCGTGTATCCGCGTCGTAGGGGTTTCAGTATGCCTATATTGCGTAATATCGAACGACAGGCACACGGTGGCCGGAGTCTTTTCCAGATATATCGGAAGGTGGCGGTGCAACTCAGTTTCGGTCGCGGCGTGCATGGTGGCGAGACGGCTGAAGCGATGTCAGCGAAGAGGAAGACGTGACACGAGGTTCAGAGCAGCCGACGCTGTTGATGACACCGGGGCCAGCTGGTAGAGCAGCAGGTAGTTGATAGTCCAACGCAATGTTTAACGCGGACTATTGCTCTCTTGGCGCTTTGTGACGCAATGGTAGAGCCACCAACTGACGTAGGTGTCCTCCCCAATCCACCAGAAAATCGCGTGAGCATGCTGAGCGTGCGCGCAATACCCTATACCTGGTTTATGACAGGTGTTAGCGTGGTGCGCCTGCAGAGCCCACTGGCCCATCAAGACTGAAACGTAAACGTGAGGGGTCGGGTTGGTTAAGGGGGGCTTGTCCGGCGAAGGGCGTCGCTGTCGTGGAGTTGAAGACAGCCGCTCGTGGACGTGATATTTGCGTATACACAAGGTTTTATTGTACAGTTTGCACTGCACACAAGTCTTTCAACTTTTTTTCGCCCCCTTCTTTCGGCCGTACCTCGCTTGCTTGTTGTCCTTTGCGTATCGCGTATTGTTTTCCAATTTTTCACAGCCGACAACGCCACGGCGGTTCGTGCCTTCTTTGTAGAATTATAATATGATGTTTTCCCGTAGCTTCGTACGTAGCCTTTTTGGAGTCACACGCTATCGATTCTCCTTCGAGCCTCGCATGTGCCACACCTGTTTTCCACCTTGCCGAATACCTGGGAATTTGTTTTTTTGTGTATGCACCGCCGCAACATTCAATGTGTTGCAGTCCGGTTACCGTGGGGTTACCTCCCTACCTCCTCCGAATCCGAATACGGCGGGAAAAATAATGTAGGAGTTATTCTCGGACACGACCCCTCCCCCCAGCGTCCTTTTAATAACATGATACTTCGTACAAATACTAGCCTCCTGCCTTAAGACCGGGTTTTCGCTGGCGAAACATTGGCCGCGACCGCCTTCGGAACCATGCGGGCGGCTAAATTCGAAATCTTGCCAAAAACGAGGATAGGCAGAATATGCCCTCGGGGTCAAAACAGTTCGTACCGCGCACGGACGAGAAAGAGCGCACGGCGGCGCAGCAACTCACCGAGAGCAAAGACTGTACAAACCCCATCGTGCGAGCGAAGAACTCGGCTTTTGATCGGACGCGATCAGCCTTGTAACGAGCCTACCAAGTATTGGATGTTAGAAAGCAAGGCTCAAGCACTCGGCCCTCCTTGAGCTGCTGATACGATGACATGAAGCATCGTCTCGAGCATCGCGGTTTCTGCAGCCTATGCGCTCGAGGTCAAAACAGTTCGTACCGCCAGCGCACGAGAAAGAGCGTGCGGCGGAGCGCCAACCCACCGAAAGCGTGGACTGCACCTATCCCATCGTGCGAGTGATCACGAACAGCCTTGTAACGAGCCTGCCAAATATTGGAGTTAATTTCACCATGTCCTATGACGATATGAAACACCATTCTCACGAAAATCACGGGGTTTGCAGCCGTTGTCGTCCTCGTAAACGGGTATGGCCCACACCACGACTGCTGGGGGCGCATGCCCACAGTCTTCGATTAGGCGGCACGCAGGGAGTGCGTTAGGCCACTCCTGACGGTTGCACTGATGCATGCCACCCTTTATGCGCCTTATCTTGACCGGTTTTTCGAAGACCGACCTCCCGTACGGGCAAAAACGTGTTTTCATTAACCTCAGTATGTATTGGACAGATCCGAGGTACGTAGGTCGGTCTTGTTTGTTCGCTGGAACAGCTTTAGAGAACATCGGACAGACCCACAACAAGTTATGCTCGAGGCCGATCAAGCTCGTGTTTCGCTCACACGATGGGATGTGTACAGTCCACGCTCTCGGTGGGTTGCCGCGCCGCCACGCGCTCTTTCTCGTGCGCTCGAGGTACTACTGTGTAACTGTTTTGACCTCGAGCGCATAGGCTGCAAACCCTTGTTTTTCATGAGAATGTGGTGCGCATATATATCGTCATATCATCAGCGTAGGGCGGCCCGAGTGCTTGAGCCTTGCATTTAAACGTCGAGAAAGTATCTCCGATATTTAGCAGGCTCGTTACAAGGCTGATCGCGTCCGATCAAGCTCATGTTTTCGCTCGCACGATGGGACGTGTACAGCCCACGCTCTCGGTGGGTTGGCCCCCGCCTGGCGCTTTTTCTCGTGCGCTGGCGGTACTAACTGTTTTGACCACGAGCGCATACCCTTCGAGACCGTGATTTTCTTGACGATGGTGTTTAACATCGTCATACCAGCAGCTTAAGGGGCCTCCCAATACCCGCATCTTCGGTCCAACTTCCTTTTTCCGGATGTCAAAACCGCCATCCTTGTACGAGCTGGGCCAGCGGAAAAATGGATAAACCATCCGAAGGTCGTATCTCGTGAACCACTGCGAGTTCGGACTTGAAGTTTTGAGGCACTGACCCTGACACTACATACACTGCACGCGCAGAAAAGAAAAGTATATTAAAATTAAGACATTTTTATATTCCGACTCGATCTCGACGAGTTATCGGCGGAAACTGAAAAACGGCAATTTTTCAACACAAATTTCGCAACAAAATCGACGTTCTTGATCAAGGCGAAATTGGTGGGGGCGTAGTTGAAGAGCCTAGGAAATGATCGATATTTCTTTCATTGCCCAATTCGCCACCCATCAAGAGGTATTGCCAAAACACGATTTACATACGACATAAAACAAGTGACTACGAGAAATATGGGGTTTTCTGCGATGCCCCGCTCAATTTTGCGAGTTTCGATCCAAAAATGAAACCTCATATTTGAACCGCAAGTGCAAACCAACGGAGAACTCGCCTTTTTTTGTTTGTGTTTTTTCCAGACAAGTTATGCCCGTTTTTGTATTTTTCGGATCGTTGTATCGGTCATTCATATCCCTCGAACAAATGAAAAAAAGGGCGCGTCTTCCGTTCGTTGGTTGGTGCATGATCAACACGGAGTCAAAAAATCACATCCCAATATGTAAGATTGAGCGCGGCATAGCTAGCAACACAAAAATCAGCACCTCGGCTGGTCCAGCTCGAATCATCGTGTACTCTGCATCCATCTACGTATTTTCGAAATGGCAAATATCATGAGGTGCCATGTTCATATACGTGAATGCGTGCAGGTATGAAAATGAGGTCCAATATGTGAAATCCTAAGTAAGCGTGGAAGACTCGCGACAGGCGCCAAGCAAGCAGGATGGGTATCGGAGACAGTTGGCGATTGTACTGAATTACTTGTCAGCCCCCCTCCCCCCTCCTTTGCTCTCCACTTGACCCCAAGGCAACACAGTGGTAATCAAGCAACCAAGAGAACATCGCCTCTACCTGCCAAAAAAACTGATTGTTAGCTTACGGTGTCGCCGGCTGGCAAGACATCTTGGGGAAAGACTTGTCACAGCAAGCAGTAGTAGTGTGCATCAATAACTTCCCTCGAACAATCAGGCAAGCAGATGCAAAGCGTCAATCGCACCATTTGTTAAACGATTGCTTAGATTACTGTAGTACACAAGCAGATGCACCCACCCACACCCCCACCATGGGCCATTGGTGGACGTTGTATGACAACGAGCATCGGCACCACCGAAAAAACGAAAGAACACCCCCGACTCTCCTCCACACATGACACACGACAGAGGTTGGAGACAGGAAAGCACACGAGACGAGACACCAAAAAAGCAGAAACGAGGGTATACAGACATGCAGGCATGCACGGGGCACTTGCGATTACGCTCTACGAGTAGTGCTTCTGGCAAATACCAGGTAGATAAATCTTCACTGCTTGTGTTGTTGTAGTGCTGTGCCAGGTGTATGCGAAGTACGTAGCAAGTAGTATCCGTACTTCTGCGGTGATCCAATGGGCGATAAATCTTAGTTACAGACACTGCTGTCATTCTACATTAAGTGTCATCGGATAGGTGGGGCGGAAAAAGTAAAGCACCCAACCACCCCACTGCTATCACGCCAACGGCCCCTCTACACAACCAAAACACTCGCAAAGACGCGCGCACAACGCGAACAAAAGAGAACTACACGAAAACACGGCCACAGCCAGCCCTCAGCACAACATTAGGAAAAGAAAAAAAAGAATCGAGCGATGTCAACTCGCAGAAGATGCCATACTCACCGATACCTATATACTTCGTACGATGCTACCCGGAAACGCAAATCTACAGTAGTAGTAGTTGCCTTTAATAGTGGTAGCACTGGGTAGGCTAGTGAGGTAAGGCATACGAACCAGGTACAGTAGTACGATACCATTCATGTTGTACGTTGGACACGACGTGCGGTGCTTATGATCACCGATTTGTTCGCCATGCTATCTGAATGAGAATAACAAGCCGAAGGTAAACCATTAACCTGCTAGCCGCATTCTTCGGAGGCGAAGACTGAGAGGTAGTCCGGTAAGCCCGATACGATAAATCAGGAGTATGGCCCCCTACGTTCGCATAAGCCGAAGAGGGAAGAGAGGCGGTATGAAGCGCCGAGCTTCGCGCCAATCAGTCCCTTCCTATCTCGTTCAGCCCTCGACTCGCCACTGTGAGAGCGTGGAAACTCAGAGTTTGAGGGTGTTCAAGAATTGCACCCACGCGGCATCATCAGTCTTTACAGGTTGTCCCTCAACACCGGTCGCAAAAAAAAAATATCGACAACAGCACCATAACCCAACGCACTCAAACACACCAAAATATAACCCACACCCCACATACACGTCTACTTGTACACCAAAGGCAAACCGCAGCCAACTGGCCTCGCGCCGACCTCCGGGCACCTATGACCTGTGACACTCCGCTTAGCACCCACCCGACGCTGGCAGGCAACGTACTCTGCTTCGTTTCATACCAGTATGGCTCGTCGTTGACGCGTCCGTGGTGTAAAAACCCACTAGAATGCTGCTGCGGGTTAGGCGAGGCGTCCTTCGGCAACGCACCGTGTCTGTCGACAAAACTGCGATAGCGGCAAACGGATCACACAATTCAGATAATAATCTGCCCCTCCCGAGAAAAAATAGAGGAGGAAGCGTGTTCCTTCGCGAACCAGGCAACAAGAAACAGCACAGAAATGAACACCGCCTCCGACCAAGAGTGAAGAAAATCAACGCCTCTTCCCTCCCGAATCGAGAAACTGAATGACAATAATATGTTCATCTGGCGGAAGCAAGCAAGATGCATTGATACACACACCGCTGCTTCTGCCATCCCAGGTGGTGGGCAGGCAAAAACAATTAACAAGAACGAAACACAAAAACTGGTGAGAGGACACCGGCGCCTGTATTCTATCCCTCCTACGAAGTTATCCTTGAGCCTCATAGGCAAATGATGCCTACCCATTCACATTTAGCGAGAACTCCAACACGACCCCCCCGTGCTTCCTGCCCCCCGCCCCCGAATCCCATTTCGAATGTATATAAACAGGTTGGAAAAGGGTCCCTGTCCTGTCTTTTCCTGGTCCTTGGCCGATCCAATCGTAGGTGGCAAGCTAGCCAACCCGTTGCGTATGCAGTGCAAAAGATGAAACTCGCACGACTGACCCCCCCTTGCCGGGGAAAGGGGACGGGAGGAGGGGGGGTGTAAAGTATTTATATCATGGCATTCGCTCACGCCCCCCACGAACTATGAGTGGAGCGCTTCGATAAATCGCTACGAGCAGAGCGCTACGAATATACGAGTGGAAAGGCACCAGCGCAGAGCCACAAGAAGAACGCGACGAGCAGGAAGCCACGAGCAGAGAGCCTCGAGCGGGAGGCTGCGATACGAGTACCGGGGGGCGGAGATGTCCACGAAAGAGCGGCGGCGGAGCAACCATTATCTCGACGCGCCGCTGTCCCCGCCCCCGTTCGAGCCGCCAGCAGCGACGACGAGGAGCTCCGCAGCCTCTTCCGCAGCTTCCTCTTGCAGGATGTCGTACCACGGTATTATCCACCAGTCGTGGTCAGCCCACACGTAGTAAGCATCCGAGTTGACGTCCTCGTAGGAGGAGTTGGCATATTCCTTAGCCACGACGCCCGCCATGCGGACGCGAATTTTATCCGCCAACTATCGGAAAGGAAGGTGTTTTCGGAACGGAGAAGACAGGTAGATAGGGACTGCGAGTTGGCTGAATTTCACTGCTACTAATAGTTGTTCGTTAGTCTGCTCACGAGCCGGTTTCGCAACGGGACACAGGTAGACAGGGCTGCGAGTTGGCTCGACTTCGCTTCACGGCTTGTTGTTCCATGCTGACCGTACTACAACGCCTACAGGGAGTATACCGTAATTACAGCAGTCGCCTTATATGGCATGCTTGTTATCACAGGTAGCGAATTCGTTGCCTACGAACCTGCACTAATTTGGAGAGAACTCTGAAAACCTACGCCCCCCATAGAGCGCGCGATCGAATCATCAACTAATAACACACCAAGCTTGCAAAGATGAGTTTTAAGTCATTTTTCGATCTTGCAGCTTAGTTTTTTATTTTAGTTATACCAGGCGTTTTTTGGGACGGGTGGCAAGTCTTCAGAGCTGTGAGTTATCACAGCTAAGTAAATATTTAGTTTGCCTACCAGGTGTTTTTGAAAGGGGGGGCAGGTAGGGCTATGAATTGGCTGCTGGGTTTCACTTCACGGCCACGTAGATATTAGTTGGGTTCGCGAAGTAAGCCAATGAGCTGACGTACGCTGTTGTATTTATCAAGAACACACACGTCGAACCACGAGCGCGCCAGTCAAGAGACAAAAACGCCTCAGCTTTTCAAATTACCGCACGTTGCCAACTGCAGTATCTAGCCAACTAATAAGCAGTCGGTGACTTATTGTTAGCCGCTTTGCAAATTACCGCAGGAAACGAAACTGTAGTACCTAGCCAACAGAAAACTAGTCGGGGAATTACAGTCAGCCAACTTGCAGCCGTAGAGACAAAGGCTACAGTAGTAGTACAGTAGTGCCCCCCATACACCAAAAGAGCCCAGGGAACAAGGCGGCAAGCGGGTGCTGCGGCGATAACACGCTTTCGACTGTACGAAGAGCGCAACGAGTCACCCCACGGTAGAGGTTCCACTTTTTGGGCCAAAGATTTCTGAACAATTGAGTTCCTTAAGTGAGGCGAACTACCAGCTAGGACGAACATTTTACTCGTATATTCGTTTCAGGACTAGCGCATACTAGTGCCGGTCGGGTGACACGAACGAATTTCTTCCAGCTGTTGTATCGGGTAAGATATTGAGCTCCTCATGTGAGGGGCTCAGAAACTTCTGGTGCACCCTTACTGTGGGATGGCTCCAACACACGACGACGACGACGACGACGACGACGACAAAGGCTACGTGAGCAACCCCAGAATGCGTTTTTTGCTCTGGAATTATCTTGTGCAGCCCAAGTTCAGAGCCGCCATTTGTCACGGCTGCCCCTCCTCCGTTACCGAGTCACTCCTCGCATGTTCAAGAGAACAAAAACATACCGTACAACTACAGTACAACCTGTGGCGTCGAGAAACAAAGTCTGCCACTGTTTTTCTGTCGCCGGCTACACCGCCCGTTTGACAGAGCTCAACTGCGTTAACTATGTGGCAAAACTACTAACAGTAGTACTTACCAGGTACACATTTTCTCCTCGCGTGACTTCTCTTCAGATTTTACGTAACACATGTATGGACGGCTTCACGCTAGTAGAAGGAACAAAAAAACGATTAAATCAACACCGATACCACGATATGTACGTGTCGGGTTCACGATAATCACCTCGGGGTACAACGCGATGACGTTGTGCTCTTCTCTGGGGTCGGTCTCTAGATCGAACAGACCGTCGAAGGTGCCCGCGTCGTCCGTGCAAGACCTGCTGCAATCCGTGCAGCTGCCCAGGGCCACGCACGTGTTGCTGGAATTCGTCAGGTAGTCCTGTCAGCCGGAGGAAGGGGACGCGGAAATCGACGGACAAGCAGTATCGACAGGCAGTTACATTTCGTATACGCAAGCCACGGGCTGCCCGAAAACGGAGGCTGGGCGTTGCTTGCCGGCTGAAATGTCCTCCTCTCCGCACCCTCCTCTCAGCTGCGCAACGCAACTGGATTGCCCCACGTCGTATTCTACGTGTGTACGTGTGTACCGCACGACACGATAGTTCTCAAACCGATGATAAAAACACAAAACAATGATTATATCAAAATCAACAAATATCGCGCTATAGGCAGAACAGCAGCAACAGGGCGCGACGCAGCGTGTCCGACAACCAAGCCAATCTCGCTCCGGCCCAAAACAAAAAAAACGAGTATCGTCACCCAGACGGAACGTCGAGTGATCGTCTTCGTGCACGCTGAACCGTGTCGATGCCCCTGTTAAGTAGTACAGCCGAGCAATGTGTGATAACTCGTACGTACAGCAGCTGTTTCGATACCCCTCGTACAGGGTGAGCAACGACACGAACAAGAGCACACTCGAGGAAACACGCAAAAACAAACAACAGCACAAGGTGAGCAACAACACAAAACAACGACAGCTCTTGTACGAAACCAGGCGAGATTCGGGCGCCTGCTGTTGCGGCGAAGAAAGTGTTAAGCACACAACCACCGAGCGAATGGTTAGCGCACAGGTTACAAACAAAGGGCTTGATACGAGCTCTTAGGAAAAAATCCGAGGTCCAGGTGCAGCAGCCAGACGACGGGCCCCAGACTGCGTACTTGTAAAAACGTATCGGTACACCACAATAACCAGCGGATACTAACCAATGAACGAACAGTCAGGACTGCTCTACTGTGACAAAAGAGGAGACGTCGACGACGACAAGAGCAACGGCATCAATAAAAACACGACGGCAGCATCAGAATCAGCTGCGACATCAGCGAAAGCAACCACACCAGCATCAGCACCGGCACCAGCACCAGGGAAGACATACCGACGTCAGCGTGTGCTTGTCGAAGGTGTAGTATCCCTGGCACCACTCGTTGAAAATTAACTTCCACTTCCCTAGGCGGTACGCTCCCTGAGCTAAGGGGTAATCGGGCTCGTCGATCCTGTAAATACAAGAAGACAAAAAAACAAACAGCAGAACAATCACAGAATCAAACACGACACCCGAGACAGAGGAAGCGGAGGGTCGTCATCGTCTTCTGGTGCCATTTTTTTGCAGGCTGACTGTCTCGGCGGTCATGGCCTATCTAGCCAAACTGCCCCCCCCCCCCCCTGCACAGGGACAGAATAGCAAGAATAGGGGGTCGGGGGGCGTGGGGTTCCTAGTCAAAGAATACCTGTGTGACATAATAGAGGTGATCAAAGACACTAAATTCGACGAAAGCATACGGATTAAGATACCAGGGGAGCGGGGAGCGAAAGATTACTTCTTAGGAAACATCTATATGCCCCCAGAGTCGAAGAATACGATAAAAGATATACAGAGGAAGTTCGGAGAAGTAGCAGTAGATGTACAGAAGTATAAGAGGCAAGGAGAAGTAGTACTATTACGGGGGAACATAGTTAATAGGACCAAATGATGTTAGTAAAAATGGTTAAATATATAGGTTTCTATGTACACCATAGGTCCTATTAACTATGGTCCCCCGTAATAGTGGGAGATTTTAATTCAAGAATTGGGAAGGCAAGCAAACTGAATGAGAGCATTGGACAGTATGGGGAAGTAACAAAAAATAAGAATGGGGAAGAGATGTTGAACTTCCTCAAACACAACGAGATGAAGACGTTGAACGACAGAGTAAAAAAGGCAGAACCGGAATGGACTAGACAGTGCATACAAAAAGGAGAAAGCTCTATCCTTGACTTTATAGTAGTAGAAAACGGAAGTGGGAAGGAAACAGAACTACATGTATGCGCAGTGGACGTAGGAACTACGGATCACTGTCTAATATGGACAGACAGTCGACAGACAAGAGTTATCAAACAAAGACGAGGTAGGAAATTACACAGATGGAGAATAGATAAACTAGAAGTAGAAGAGAAACGGGAAGAGTTCCAAGAAGAGATGGCCAAAAATGCAGAGCAATTTTCCGAGTTTTGGAAATAATAGGTACTACAAGGAACGATATAGAGAGGGATGATGCAGGAGCTAGGATAATAGAAGGATGGGAGAAGTTGGTCAAGACCACAGCAAGTAAAGTAAAAGGGAAAAAGTTGATAGTATGCAACAGAGCAGTAAAATGGTGGGATGAAGAAGTAAAAGAGGCTATAACAGTAAGGAGAAAGGCACACGCAAGGTATACATCGAGCAAAACTACAACAGGATGGGAGGAATATGATGTAGCTAGAAAGAAAGTAAAAGAGATGGTAGAGAAGAAGAAGAAAGGGACATGGAAAGACGTAGTAAATAAAACGAATGAAGACTTTGAGGGAGGGATGAAGCAGATGTGGGTAGGAATAAAAGGGATACTGGGCAAACAAGCAGGAGAGGCTGACACGGGAATAGCTACCTTAAGAGCACAGAACGGTAAAATGGTTAGTAGTTCGAAGGGAAAAAGGGAAGTACTTGTCGAGCATTACCGTAAGCTAGGAACGCCCACAGCCAACGAAACGTTCGACACAGAATTCGAGAAGGAAATCAACGCGTGGGCAGAGGCGAACGTAAATGCATCAGAAAGGGAAGACAGTGGTTTGGAAGGGTTACAGAGAGAGTTCACAAGGGAAGAGGTAAAAAAATGTGTAGCTAAACTCAAGAATAGAAAAGCAGCAGGGGCAGACCAAATAGTGAATGAATTTATGAAGTACGGGGGAGAAGGAATGCTTACCATGCTGGTTATGTTGTATAACTGGATATGGAAAAACGAGTACGCACCCAGGAGGTGGAGAGAAGGAGTAGTAGTAGACATATTCAAGAAAGGAGATAAGGCTGACCCGGGGAACTATAGAGGGATAACGCTACTAAGCACAGTACGCAAAACATTTTGTAAGATTTTGAACGATAGAATGGGAACGATGATGGAGAAGGAAGACAAAATAAGCGAAGGGCAAGCAGGGTTTAGGCCAGACCGTAGCTGCGTAGACCATGTGTACACTCTAGGTAAGATAATCCAAGGTAGGAAAGACGCGGGACTACCAACGTACTGTTTCTTTCTAGATGTACAGAAGGCCTACGACACAGTATGGAGAAATGGATTGTGGAAAAACTATGGGAAATAGGAATCAGAGGAAAGATGTGGAGAATGATGAAAAAGATGACGGAATGTGCGAGAAGTGCTGTGATGCTGGACGGGGAAATATCGAAGTATGTTGATATTTTACAAGGAGTTGCACAGGGATGTACGCTGTCACCCAACCTATTCAAGATATATATTAACGACCTGATAGTAGCAGTTGAAGCAGCAAGGCAGGGAGTCACGGTAGGGGAAGATACAGTGTCGGGATTGATGTTTGCTGATGACTTCGTGGGGATATCAGAAACACCCGAAGGATTGCAGAAACAAATAGAGAACGCGCTAGAATACACTAGGAAATGGAGGGTGACGGCGAACGTCAAGAAATGCGCAGTAGTTGTTTGTAACGAAGATAAGGTGAACCCGATAAATTTCAGTTGGAAGTGGGGAGAAGATGAATTGCCGATCGTAGACCAGTATACGTGCCTTGGCGTAGAGATCTCAAAAGACTGCTCTTGGGATACACATATAGCAAAAGTAATAGGAAAGGGTAAAGCACACATAGGCAAGATGGATGCGATCCTAACAGACTCGCACCTTGACACCAGGATTAAGAGATGTATCCTGATGAATATGATAGTACCAAAGCTAGAATATGCAGGAGAAGTATGGGAAGGGAATGCGATACTCGTAAAACAGTTGGAAAGAGTACAGATGACAGCAGCTAAAAAAATCCTAAGATGCTCAAGTACGACTAGTAATACAGTATTAAGAGCAGAACTGGGAATGCACCCACTCAAGACAAACAGGGATATGAGAAAGTTGAAATGGCAATATAAAGTAAGGAACATGCCAAAAAAGAGGTTGCCGGCCATAGTTGATAAAGCTATACCTGGTATGGGAGAAAGTAACAAAAGGGCGAACTGGAATAAGGTGGGATAGCGTAGTTGAGAAAGTATGGAAGGATATAGGGGGAAACCAAGAAGAGGTGATGTTCGCCGGGAAGTTTGGGAAGTACAAGGCAGAAGTAGAAGAAAGGATAGAAAGAAGGGAAAGGCTAGCGCTACGAAACAAGGTGGAATCGGAAAAACACCTAGAGATATACGGGAGATTGAGGGAAGGAATAGGAATGAAAACGTATCTGCACGGCCCAATGGACTTCGCGAAAACGCTGAAGCTACGGTTTCGTGTAGGCGACCTGGACTTGCCAGAAAGAAGAAAGAGGTATACCAGTAGCCGGGAGGAGGAGGAAATAGATGCACAGATGTGCCCGTGTGGCAAAGCGATAGAGAGTAGAACTCACATAGTAGGAGAATGTGAAATATACAAGGAGGAACGGGATGTGTTAGAAGAGGAGATGAGGGAAATAGAAGAATGTGACATGGAGGAGTTTGACACGCTAGATAGCAGCGAGAAAACGATCGCTATCCTTGGAGATAGATGGTGGCCACAGGCGGCCAAACAGGAAGGGAATAAGATTAAGATTAGCAAAAAGTTTCTATGTAATATATGGAAACAACGTAATGAGCGCCCCATTGTTGGAGGTGTCTCTATCAGGAGTAGGAACGGTGCTCCGTCTCGAAAGGGATGCGTGGTCAATGGTCAAATGACTAAGGCAAGCAACACATGAGTACGCCCCCCCCCCCCCCCCCCTGCACAACTGAGTAGAATAAAAACAAACTAAAAAAGATCAAACGAAAATGTGCCGTAGTTTTTTTTTTAATGAACAATTCGAGCATCACTGTATGTATACATGTAAGAGGTGGAAATGCTCACGAGTTATCCCCGACCCACGATACGTGGGCAACGAAATTATAGTCTAAACATCTTGTAGTTATCGGCGTGTAACGTACATCGGGATACACCACGGTAGACACAAAAAAACTGCGCCCTCTGCAGAACTGGAAAAAAATGACCGAAAAACGCCAATCTAAGTGTGTTCTACTACGAGCACGCATATTTTACCTGCGCGTATACCAGGTACGTAAAAAACAAAAACAAAACTGAGCGTATTCGTGTAAGACGTGGAAACACTCACGAGTCATCCTCGGCCCACAAAACGTAAGCGTCGAAGTTGTACAGCATCTCCGTCCGTGGGCCCTCGCTCGATGCCACCAGATCGGGGCTGGTGATGTGGGCCCAGTGGTCGACTCCGTCAAAGTCTCCGTAGCTGGAGTTTTCATAGTGCAAGTTGCAAAATACACATTAACAAAAGCAACAACAACAACAACAACAACGACGGCAACGACAACAATAACAACAACGGCAACGCCAACGCAGGGATAATGCGGAGAAGAGGGCGGGAGGGTTAGGGCTGGCAGAAACACGCGCGTTTTCATAATGCGAGGGACGAATTACCAAACAAAAAAAAACGCGAGGGATAGGGAGAAGAAGGGGGGGGGGGGAGGGGGGGAGGGGTTGCTAGGAGTATGCGCGTTATGCGGGCAACGAACTAGAAAACAAAAAATGCGGGTGTGTGGAGTGGGGGTGGGTGGGGGGAGGAGGGCTAAGGTTTTAGAAACATGCGCGTTATTATCCTGTGAGTTGTTGCTGAGAACCGAGACTGTTTGCGGGGATTGGGGCGCGCATGGGACCCGCGAGATAAATATAGGAATGCTCCGCTGTCGTTGTGGTGCATGATGTGCTGTGTGGCATGTCGCACCAACGATTAGTGAATATCAAAGTTGATGTGCGCGCTTTTCTGTTTCCTGTACTACTTTTCTCTGGCGCTTGAGGATTGAAAAGTACCCGTACATACACGGAACCGTTTGTGTGTGCTGCAGGTACCAGCATACCAGTAAAGTGGCATTGACCTGGTGCACGTTATGTGCACGTGCTTCATGCGGCATGCGATGAGCAAACAAGGAAGGTTAGCTTCTCGGTGTGGCCGGTCTCACGGCGAGGCGATGGGAAACACTTTCTATCGTGACGGTGGTTACCACGCCCCCCATCCCTTCCCTACCCCCACCGCTGCCGCGGCAACCGCGAAAATACCTCAACAAGGACTCAGCCACGGGACGGCGCTGACTACCACCCACAGGGTTGTTTTCGACGCTCCTCTGGCGTGATGCGGCAGGCCAGGACAGGCGTATATATGCAGTGCACTCATGATGGGAAAGAGCAACAGGGAGGAAGGTACCATATAACACGGGTGAGAATATAACACCTCCCCCCCTCGAACGAATTTCGAAGCATATTTCCCGTCAACGGGGAGAGAGCGTAGAAAAACGTCGAGCAAAGCGTCGATGGCAAAAACTACATTTTTTCGATAGCTTCCCAGAGCCGCCATTTTTTAGTTGGGTGCGCCGGTGCACCTACCTCTGGTTCTGGTGGTAGATCCTCTCTGAATTCCACCCCAGGGTGTGTGCTAGCTATTTTTCGTGTAATAAGGCATGTGTACATATTGTATTGGAGGGGTACATATCAGTGAAGTGAAATTATCTGCCCGAAGACGTACGTGAACGCCTCAGCGGGCGGGGGGGGGGGGGGGGGGGGGGGAAGCGTACTCATTTGTTGCTTGCCTTAGCCATTTGACCATTGACCACGCATCCCTTTCGAGACGGAGCACCGTTCCTACCCTTCTATTAGAGACTCCTCCACGTATAACATAGGATTTTTTTTTTTGGGGGGGGGGGGATAAGAAGCATCCCTATAAGTCTCTACGTGTTATCCCCCAGACCGTTACACGTACCATCTCGTGAAACAGGCGGGCCGAGTACAATCATGAGGGGGACTTCTCGCCCTTTATATGGACACCCAGACTCCTCAGCACGGACCCAGCTACACACGTGCGCGAGTATACCGCAGCGGCTTCCCTCTCGGTTTTCCCGGCCCCTCCTGAAACGCCCACGCCGTGGTCCGATTGCGTGCGCTGCGGTATAAGAACCGTGCGCATACCCCTTGATATGTTAAGGGGTTCCTTTGCTTGGAGGGGGCGGCCCTACACCTCACCCAACACCTCACCAAGCAGCCGACCTTGATAATTGCATGTACTGTGAGAGCTATAAATACAAGCCACATACGCAATCCCATCGACCCAGGCGGAATAACCGTGTCATGTGAATACGCATCGGGTCCGAGGTTATTGGGTACTGGGTAAATACGCAGCTCCTCCGTTTATGAGGAGCACCCGCCAGAAGAAAACGTCGGTTTGGCCATGTTATTTGGCTAGTTCTCTCGGTCGAAGAGCTCGAGGATCCCCGCCAGTAAACAACGTCGGGCCAATCATGCTGTTGGAGAGCCCTCCCGGTCGAGGTTGCCCCGCCAGCGAGAGCAGTTGGAATCGGACCCAATTATTTTCGGTAGTTCCTGAGTTGAAAAACCCTCTTTCCTTCTGTGAAAAAAGAAAAAAGAAAAACGCTTTGAGTTTCGGCAAAAAAAAAAAAGAAAAAAAAAACCAAGAACCCCCTTATATTCTTCAGCCAAGGAGGAGTCCCCGCCACTGAATAAACAAATATATAAATAAGTTTAGAAAAAAAACAAATAAACAAATAAACAAACAAACAAATAAATAAACAAATAAACAAATAAACAAATGAATAAACATATAAATAAATGAATATATAAATTACGTCGAATCCCGCCATGATTGTGGGTAGGTGTAGCTCTTCAGCCCATCGGTGAGAAAGCAGCCAGGCCAAACTGGTACTTGGTACTTGTACCTCCTTAGTGCAGGAGCCCCTTATCT